>CM039137.1:32487246-32757814 GCA_022036555.1 Microstegium vimineum | reverse complement strand
GTTGATTGCCTCCGCCCAAAACTTCTTCGGAGTGTTGTACTCATCAAGCATAGACCTTGCTAGAGTTATGAGTGTCCGGTTCTTCCTCTCTACAACACCATTTTGTTGTGGAGTATATGTGGCGGATACCTCATGCTTGATCCCCACTTCATCATAATAATCTTCAATCTTTGTGTTCACAAATTCGGTGCTATTGTCACTTCTAATCTTCTTGATCTTCACATCAAATTCATTTTAAGCTCTTGTAGCAAACTTTTTGAAGATGCCTTGTACTTCTCCCTTGTCTTGAAGAAAGAATACCCAAGTGTACCAAGAGTAGTCATCCACTACCACTAAGCAATAGAGATTGCCTCCAAGACTAGCATAGGTGGTAGGGCCAAATAGATCCACGTGTAGCAACTCTAGGACTCTTGAGGTAGACATGAAAGCTTTGGTTGGATGAGTGTTTGCCACTTGCTTGCCGGCTTGACAAGCACTACACAATTTATCCTTCTCAAACACCACATCCTTGATTCCTCTAAGCATCTCCTTCTTGACAAGCTTCTTCAAGGTTGACATTCCCACATGTGCTAGTCTTCTATGCCATAGCCAACCCAAAGAATTCTTGGAGAATAGACAAGTTTGCAAATTAGCTTCATTTGAGGTGAAGTCCACTAAGTAGAGGTTGTTGTGCCAGAACCCTTTGAATATCATTGATGAATCTTCAATCTTGGTCACAATCACCTCATTTGGAGTGAAGAGACATTGAAACCCGAGATCACAAAGTTGACCAACCGATAGCAAATTGAAGCTCAATGATTGTACTAGCAAGACATTGGAAATCGATTGATCTTGGGAGATAGCCACTTTGCCTAAGCCTTGAACTTTGCCCTTTGAATTATCCCCAAAAGTAATCTTGTCTTGATTTGCACAATCCTCATCAAGTGTGGTGAACATCCGGGGTCGCCGGTCATATGTTGAGTGCAACCACTATCAATTACCAAATGGCTCCCACCAGTCTTGTAGTTCACCTACACACAAGCAACTTGGAGTTAAGCTTGTTGTTTGGGAATCCCCTAAGTGCGGGGCCCCATAGCCTTGTCAACCAACTCCTTAGCAACCCAAAGAACTTTAGGCTTGTTCTTCATTGGTGGTCCAAGAAACACCACAAGTGATCTACCCTTGGAATCTTTGTTGATGACATAGTGAGCATCATGAGCAAATGGACTAGTGTGCTTGGGCAAGGTCTTGCGAGGTGGAGTCATGCAATCATATGCGAAGTGACCAACTTGTCCACACTCAAAACATCTCCTTGGCTTGGGCTTTGGCTTCTCTTGATTGTAGCCATTATACTTGTTCTTGTAGTAATTCTTGGCTTCAATCTTGACCTTGGCCTTCATCACTTGATTTTCCTTGAACCCAATACTGGTCTTGTCATTCTTCATGACGGTGTTCATCAAGAGCTCACTTTGAAGGTTGTGACCCTTGGTGAACTTCTCAAGGCCACTTGTAAGCTTGGTCTTGTCATTCTTGAGCTTAACAATTTCTTCTCTTAGATAGTTGATCAAAGTGATAGCATCTTTGTCTTCTTCTTGAGTCGGCTTGATGAAAATAGGCTTATTAGACTTGAGATTGATTAGCTCTTCCTTGAGCTTTGATTTTTCATCCTTCATCTTGACATAGTCATCATACTTGTCGGCTTCTACAACTCTCTTGACCTTGCACTTAGCACTTTGCTCAAGAGCCACATCATCAAGCTCGATTTCACAAGAGGTAGCACTTGCACACTTAGCACATGGGTTAGTAGCAACATGTGTGGCAAGATCTTGAGTAAGCAATTCATTTGCTACCACTAGTGTGCCATGATCACTTTTCACTTGGTTGTAGTCATCTTTTAGCAAGTTATACCTTGTATGGAGCTCTTGGGATGACCTCTCAAGCTTATCATGTTTCTCATTAGCTTGCTTAAGAGAGGCTTTGAGATCCCTAGTGCTAGATGTGAGAGAATTGATCTCAAGCTTCAAATCATCATTAGCACTAGACAAGGCATCAAGCTTAGCATGCAAGTTGTCTTTGATCTCAAGAAGTTTGTCATTTTTACCTTTATACTTCCTTATGATGCTAGAGTATTTGTTGCAAATTTTAATTAGCTCATCATAGGATGGTGTGTCATCATCATCACTTTCACTACCACTAGAGTCACCACTATCATCATCATCCTCTTTTTGTACCTTCTTGTCACCTTTAGCCATGAGGCATAGGTGTGTAGAGGATGAGCCCGACGATGAAGAAGGAGGTGGCGGTGGAATAGAAGAACCAATCACCAAGGCGGACACCTTATCTTCTTCACTATCATCATCGGAGGAGTCACTTGAATCATCAATATCGGTGAGCCAATCACCCACAATGTAAGCCTTGCCATCCTTCTTCTTCTTGTGTAAGTTGAATTTCTTCTTCTTCTTGTATGGCTTGTCTTGCTTCTTGTCATCATCACTTGAGTCATCATTGCCTCCCTTGTTCTTCTTCAAGTTCTTGAACTTGTTGTTCTTGAACTTATCTTTCTTCTCTTCGGGGCAAGCATGAGCTAGATGACCAAGAGTGCCGCAATTGTAGCACTTCATTTGGTAGATTGGCTTCCTTGAAGAGCTTGTGAAGAATTTCTTCTTCTTTGAGTCAAACTTGACTCCATTCTTGTTTAGCCTCTTCAACATCTTGGTGGTTTTCTTCACCATAAGAGCGATGTTGTCTTCATCATCATCATCACTTGCACTCTCAAGTACATATTGAATCTTGCACTTCTCCTTGGAAGATGCCTTGAGAGCCAAGTCCTTCTTCTCCTCCTTCTCTTTCTTCTTGGAGGAAGATGAACTTCCATCATTGATCTTCATGTACATCTCATGAGCATTGATCTTGCCCAAAACTTGTGTTGGGGTAGTTGTGGAAAGATCGCCTTGATGAAGGACCGTGACGATGTGGCTATACTTGTCTATTGGTAAGACACAAAGTATCTTGCGCACCACATCGGCCGGTGTCATTTGAGTAAGCCCAAGGCCATTCAACTCCTCTACAAGCACATTCAAGCGAGAATACATTTCATTAGCATTTTCATGAGATAGCATGGTAAAAGATTCATCTTAGCAATGATGAGGTGATAGCGCTCTTCTCTTTCACATTTGGTGTCCTCGTGTAGAGCACAAATGTTTGTCCAAATCTCATGCACGGTTTTGCAATTCCGCACATGGTTGAACACATCCTTGCAAATTCCACGGAAAATAATGTTCTTCGCCTTAGAATTGTTCTTCTCAAAGAAGGGATCCTCGGCGAACACCGATCCGCCTATGGTGGCGGTTTTGTGAACGCCGACATCCACGGCCTCAAGGTAGGCCTCCATCCGCACTTTCCAATAAGGAAAGTCATCCCCATCAAACATGGGTGGCGGTCCATCCCCATGGGACATCTTGCTCTAGGCAGTGAAGCCTAATTTAGAGCAACCTAGCTCTGATACCAATTGAAAGGATCAAGATGCCCAAGAGGGGGGTGAATTAGGCTTGTTTTAAATTTCTAAAGCAAATATGAAAATCTATCAAATGCCAATCACCCCCTAGTGCCTACCGGTCGTGTGTCCTAGCTAGAAAGCGGTAGCAGTTCATGGAATTGAAAGACACCCTAAGCAATTCTAGTGGGAAATGAAAGAACAAGACGGAATGTAATGCGGAACTGTAAAGAGCTAGGGAAAAGAGATTCTCAGTGACGCAGCGATGTTTTCCCGAGGTATCGAGGTGTCGACACACCCCCCTAGTCCTCGTTGGAGAACCTCGCAAGGTATAGCTCCCCCTCTACCCACGCAAGGGTAGAGTGCTCTCTACGGGCTGATTCTTCGCCACTCTGGCTCGGTGAATCGCCCACAACCGATCACAGAAGCTTGGAGAAGAGCCGCCGACAATCTTCCGGCGATCACTTCCTTCGAACACCACCAAACCGTCTAGGTGCTGTCGAACACCAAGAGTAACAAGCACAAGACCTTCACTTGACCAACTCAAGGCTAGGAAGGTGGATTGATGCACACAAGTCACTCCTAATCACTCTAGGAGGGAAGAACAAGATGAACTCTCTCAAATCTCTCCCTCACTAGGCACTTGGCTCTCCAAGGATTCTCTCAAGGTGTAACCAGCTGAAACAATGGCCAAGAGAACTCCTAAGGATGAAGGGAGCAACTATAAATAGTCCCCACCTCCAAAACTAGCCGTTTTTTGCTTTTTCCCCTTTCTGCGAAGGCACCGAACTAGTCCGGAGGACACACCACCGGACCAAAGCAACTAGTCCGGAGCTCACTCGCAATTCAAAATCCACTGGAAAGCAGGCACCGTCGGACCACTCGCTATGGTCCGACGCTCAGGTCCGGAGCCAGGTGCTCACTGAGTTGAAAACTCAACTGAGCTTGGCACCACCGGACCACTCGCTATAGTCCGGTGCCCTGGTCCGACGCAGAGGTCCGGAGCTAGGGTACTTACTGAGTTTTCAGACTTCTCTGACTGAGAGCGTCGGACTAGCCGTCGGACTCACCGTCGGACTAGTCCGGAGCCTCCTCTGAGGCTGGCTCCCTCTGGCAGGGACCACCGGACAACTTGCCTATGGTCCGGTGCAGTCCAGACAGGTGGTCCGGAGCTTCTTGAGATAAACTTATGCCTAAGTCAGGGACCGTCGGACCACTTTCCTTGGTCCGACGCCTACTAGGCAGACTGGTCCGGAGCCTCTTTCTCCCCCTGTTTCAACTGTTTTTCACTAAGTTCTCTCAAGGGGACTTGCTCCTAACATTTCTAGGGTTAATCAAGGGATTATAGCAGGGTCTCTAGGACTGGTTGTGGCAAGTGTGCATATACCCACTTTCCTAAACTCTCCTAGGTCAAGCTACTAATCTCATACCCCCCTTAATAGTACGGTCAAAGGAAAAACAAAGCCTTAGCTATACTTAGTGCCCTTCTCAACCTTATGGCAATCAGGACTAGCCTAGTCTTGAACTTGTATCATCATCCTTTGAAACCGAAACGATTTCCATCTTGGGGCATGAATATCCATTAAGCCCATTCAAATTGTGTCACTAATGACCTAACACAAATGACTTTGCCTCTGCAAAACACACGTTAGTCATAGTGACCTAGCATTGTCGTTAATCGCCTAAACACAAGGGACCATGATTCTTCACCTCCGCTGCGTCAGAGAGATGCTCAATGAGGTGAACATACTGATCGACACTCCGACCGTGGGGGAACCCGGCGGCATCCACCATGTACGTTCCAGAGCGGACCTCGGCCATGGCAAACGCAATTCCCGCCCCATGAAAGACGGCGCGCACGACGATGTTGCGCACACGCGTGGGGACAACCTGGAGACAATCGACCATGGTACCCCCCAGGCGCATGAAGAAGGCCGACGACGTCGTCCGCAGCAGAACGGAGCGCTTGCAGCTCCGTCTCTAGCGCTGCAAAGAAAAAACGATACAATGCATCAAAAGCAAATCGCAACAAGACATGCTTAGAAGAAAAACATCAAATCTGACCCACAACGCACATGTCGGCCTCGGCCAGCTGATCACGAAGATCGTAGCCCGCCTGAAAGGACCCTAACAGACTCTGGCTAAAACCCTCAAGCATCCGGTAAAGCAGCTCTGTATCCTGGATACGGCGAAGATTCTGCATTGGACGGCTAAGTAGCTCTTCCAGCAAGCTCCAGAACCGGTGCACGGGAGGCGTTGGCATCGTGCCCGGCGGCGCCAGGACCGTGGCTGGATGAAGAACGCCGCCCGGGTTCGCACTGAACACTGGGCAGGTCGGCGTAAGCAGGTTGGAAGGCGCCGCCCACACCTCAAAACCACGAGGGACGAAGGCGTTAGGAGACGGGTAAGGCCTCCTGATCAAAACAACAAAAGACCAATCAGTGTCCAAACCATAACAAGAAAAAAAGATATCAAGAATAGCACAATGTGAATACCATCCCACCTCAATCATTCGGCGATGAAGGCTTCGAGGATCAGACGCACTCCCAACAAGACCGCTCTCTAGGGGACGCTTGCCACGGTCCATAGTTTGACAAGCAGTAGTGACCCAGGCAAAAGGAGTTTAAATGGGGAGTGGAAGCGATGAAACGGAATGAAACAGTTCATTCCTCCCGCCACTTTAAATAGGTCGGGCAACGGAGTCAGCAAAGACCAAGGTCACTCTGTATCAGACGGACCCCATCATTCCCATTTTCCACTTGCAGAAATGGTCAGGGAAACGCGAAGCGCTGTGTCAAGTCTTGTCACAGTAAGCGGGTCGATACACCGCAGGCTGAGGAGAACGACACGCAGAGCACCGACAAACACCACTAGGCTAGGGCGCGGCGCGAGTCGTCCTAATCCCTAGGCCTGTCGCGGCGGTGTCTCGGTCACCGACAAAGCACTATCGCGGCTCCAACCCCGATTCAGGCACAAACGAATCCCTGCGGCCTGACCAAACGGCTACAACCATAGAGGAAACCATGTATCGGCATACACCCGGGGGCTTCATGCCGCAGAAAATCACCGTACACAGATGAGAGTTCCTATGTGATTTTGGTAATTGAGTGACAACTTAGGTGAACTAATATGTGTTTAAGTGATATATATACACATGAGATTAGTTCACAAGTGATTGTGTGATGAAGGAGCTTATTGCACATGAGACATGACATGGAGTCATGTGATCAAGGTGGAGAAGATCAAGATGAGGCTTGGCTTGATGGACCGGTTGCAAGTGTGAAGGGCAAGCGGGTGATGCTTGGCGCCGATAGACCAAGGCAACGGTGAAGAGCAAGTGAGGTCAAGGTCGATGAACCAACACGGTCATGTGATGATATCGAGTGGATCATATCATTTGACAAGTTGTTGGTGCATGTGTTGCATCAACATTGGAGAAGGAGATGAAATGGAATGCGCAAGGCAAAGGTATAAACATAGGTCATTTCATTTCACCGGTCATAGATGTGTAGAGAAGATTATGACCGGGTTTAGGATAGATAGTCGTACTATCAAGAGGAGCAAACTTGTTTGCATATCGGTTATCTAGTGCCATCATGAGTGATCTAACTTTGCGATGAATTAGGATCGAGTGGCGTGGTGAGAAGCAAGTTAAAATGCTTTGAAAATATTTGTGAAAATGCTAACACACTTGCACAAGGTGAAGAACACATTTGTGTTAGCACATGAGAAGCAAGGAAGAAGAGGCAGCTCGGTTTGGAACCCTGAGGGGCTCTGGGCGCAAGGTCCGGACGCAGGCCAGACGCCAACCGGACCATTGGTCTTGCGACCGGAGGCAAACCCTAGCCCTCGGCCTCTCTGGACAGGAGGTCCGGATGCTGACTCCGGTCGCGGGTCCGGAGCTCGGCGCTCTCTGGAACCTCTCTGCAGTAGAGGTCCGGACGCACGTGTGTTGGTCCGGTGTGGCACTGTTGAGTACGTCCGGAGATGCTGCGAGCTCTCGTGTGCTCTCGGGTGTTCGGGAAATATTTCCGGACGCTCGGTGAATTGCGTCCGGACCCGGTGAACAGTAGCGTCCAGAGGACGCGTGGCGGCAATCGGTGAGCGCGCCAACGGGAAGTTTCAAACGGTCAAGAGACCGGACACAGGCTGCATGGTCCGGACTCGCACTGTTGCGTGCGTCCGGACCCTCTGCAGAGAGCCCAGTGAAGGGGGAAAACGGCTAGTTTGTTTGGCTAGCCTATAAATAGCTCATGGCCGACCCTTGGGGCTGGTTGAGCACCTTGGGCATTTGTTGTCTCTAGTGTGCTTGGTTTGGGAGCCCTCTAACTCACTCATACTCGATAGTGTTCATCCGATTGAGTGAGAGAGCGATGTCTAGTGCGTTGCTTTGAGAGATTGCATCGTGTGGCACTAGGTGATCGTGTTGCAAGCCGGTGTGCTTGTTACTCTTGGAGGTTGCCACCTCCTAGATGGCTTGGTGGCTTGAGGCTCCGTCGAAGCACGCAAGAAGCTTGTGCGTGGCTCCGGAGAAGAGCTTGTGAGGGGTGTTGTGCTCGCCCCGTGGGGATCGCGAAGAGCAACTCTAGTTGAGCGTGTCATTGAGCTACCCTCACTTGTTGGTGGATTCTTGCGGCGCCCAAGTTAGTGGGCTAGGCTTGTGAACGCCTATTAGCCGCCGAATCACCAAGTGTGTGGTTGACACAACGGGGACTAGCTTGGTGGCGACCAAGTGAACCTCGGGAGAAAAATCACCGTGTCAACCTTGTACATCTTCTCGGTGGTTTGCATTCTCCGAATCACTAGCTTGTATTTACTTATTCATACTTGTGCTAGTGTTTAGTTGTTGCTCTTGTAACTAGTTTAGCTTGTGTAGCTAGCTTAGTTACCTTCTAGCTTGTGTAGCTTAGAAGTAGCTCTTGAGTGACTAATTGGCTTGTGTAGCCTTGTTAGTCACATTGCTTAGTTTGTGTAGCTAAGTAAGTTGAGCTCTCTAGTTAGGCTTGTGTAGCCTTGCTATTGAGTGTTGCTAGTGAGCTTAGGTGCTTTGTGCTTTGCTGACTAGTATGTGTAGGAGCTCCCGGTGTGTTTAGAGTACTAGTTGCTTAGATTTGTGTGACCTTGCAACCTAGACTTGTTTAGGTGAGCCTCCTAGCTTGGCACCTTAGTTAGCATAATAGATATATTTGCTAGGTGCTAGAGTTATAGATAGAGGAGTGTAGTCTTGGCTAGACCGATAGTTTTAATTCCGCATTTGATTCGGTTAGCCGGAGCGCTTAAGTTTTAGAAAAGACTATTCACACCCCCTCTAGTCCGCCATCTCGACCCTTCAACAGAGAGTTCGTTAATGGATGAGTAAGAAGGCAAGATAGCCGCTCCATTACCTCTGATCACGACGGACAAGCCAAGGCGTCGACAGCAGGAAGGTACGAAGCGTGGCAGCAGGCTAGAGGAGAACAAGTTTCGATGTTCATAGCATCATGACTAAACAGTGCCACCAGCAGCAGCGACAGGTTGTCAGGAGTAGAACCGAAATCGACCCGGTTCAATCTGTCCACGCGAATCAAAAGATTGCGGTGCGAAGCAATCTGAGCATATCCACCACTTACGGTCAAAACATCAAGACAAAAACGACGAAATCTAAGATTTCACAAGAGTTACACTCTCACCCAGGCTCGGGGGCTACACCAGGCGGGTGCGCTCGCGCGCACCATCTCGGCGAAGGATTAAAATAGATGTCCAAACGGCGTATATAAAAGCCTCGGCAAGATAATTAGGAAACTCTTCCTAAGGCTCAGGGGCTACTGTCGGAGATCTAACTAATGAAAAACTCACAAAAAACAAACCAACAAATAAGAGGCCCATCTGGGAGAAATCGCCACAGGCCCACGAAGAATAGGCGTATGACTCACAGAATCTCGCCGGCCCGGGTAGGCAGACGCGCCCCCAAGCAGACGTGTTTCTGTCTCGCCCGACGCGGGTAGCAAGATGGATCCACAGCCAGCGGAAGACGTGAAGGGCGCCACTGGTAGGGAAAAGACTCATTTGCCCCTTCTGGAAGGTGACGGCTATTGCCATGTAGGCGCTGACGGTGCAAACGCCGATAAGAACGGAGGTACGCCATCCTGAGGATCGTACACCCCGTATAAATCGGAGCGCGGGATAACACCCTAGTCCCCTACTAAAATGGAGACACGACGAGTCCTCCAGCCAAGGACGAGACGGAATCAGACTTTTGAACATGTGGGACCCATGCCTCCATGAAGCAACGGCAACTCCTTCGGCCACCGGGCCCCTACAGGAACCCTCCAAATAGAAGTACATCAGGTACATGGGGCCCGCCAGGTAACGAAACCCATTGGCCCGGAGTGGAGGAATCCGCCGTATACAAAAAGAATTATAAGAAGGTACAGTCGTGTACCTTCCAACGGTACAACGAACTCCATGCCTCTACTACGCTACGGGTTCAACCGGATCCCCCCCCCCCCCGTATCCTCCGGCGATGCAACGAGGAGCCGACACGACTCCTCTCCTCCGACCAAGTACGAAGACAATAGGAATATAGTATTATAAGTGCCCAACATCCTTCATGAGGAAGGAAAGGGCTTGGTATCCTAGGTACATATCCTTCGACGCATGCTTGTAACTCCCCTGCCCTCCTTGTGACTATAAAAGGCGGATAGGGGAACGACTCAAAAGACGGAAGAGCTCTCTACTCTCAAGCTTCTAGAGAAAGAGATCTCACACACACCCGAAGGACACGGCTAGTTGATAGCATACACACTCACTACACCATCCAGAGACTTGGGGCTCATACCCTCTCTCTCGAACCAGCTTGTAGCCCCCTGCAAGCAGAGATAAGGAACACAAGCAGCTCCACACTGGACGTAGGGATTTCTTGCCCGAACTAGCATAAACCTCTTGTCTCTCTATCTCACCATTCGGAACCCGACACGCGTACAAATTTACTCATTGGTAGTTTCTAAACACCGACACCGCGGGTGCGCTCGCGCGCACCCATCAAAATCTACGAACCTGGCCGAACACCATAAGCACTCTCAGAAACCTCCGGTGTAGTCCATCACTACATCGCAGGCTCGGGGGCTACTGTCAGATACCTGAGAATAGGGTACCCTTAACACTGCACTTCGCAAAAACAAAATCACCCTCGGGGCTCTCCGCCTCGCCCGAGCGGGGGTGACGTTACCGACCCACGGGGGGGCTCCACGCCTCCGACCAACCAAGACAGGCACCGCTCCCTCGGAGGATCTTCCGCCTCGCCCGAGCTCGGGTGACGTCACCGAGACGCCATCCACCCTCGGGGGCTCTTCCGCCTCGCCCGAGCCAGGGCGACGTCAGCAGTGACGCCACCTACCCTCAGAGACACTTCCGCCTCGTCCGAGCTAGCGAGGCGTCATCCGTGATGCTACCTGCCCTCGGAGGAGTCGCCGCCACAATCGGCCCGTGGTGTCCTGGCCTATGGCCAAAAGGTCCACAGTACCCCTCGTCCTTAGGGATGGGGCTCCGCGAACCGCCATGCCTGCCCTTGTATCCTCCCTACGGTACAAGGTCCTATGCGACCTAACCAACGACTGACGTTCACCATCCTCGAGCCATACCTCCGACGGACACTTGCACAGGGATTAGGGCGCTCTCAACCCTATACGACAGAACGCGGAGGTGCCTTGCCCTGTGCTGCCAACCCCCACCCATATCCAAGGCAGGAAATGGCAGTATTCCCGGTCATGGGGCGCGTGGCTACAGCTCCATCAAGCACGAACAGGGCCCGGACGACGTGCCTACAGGTGTAATCTTCACCGGCAAGGAGGGCGAACAGAAGCTAAAGCACTCCCGAGTCGACAGCCTCGGTCGGGCCCACGTTCCTCTCTCTCTCCCTCTCTACTGTAATCCGCCATCTCTCCCTACGTATAAAGGGGGAAAATGGATCTCCAGCCTCACTCTCTCGATATTCTCAGAGTCCGCACGACTGACACGCACACACACGCTTGCATTCACGCGAGCTCTCACCAGAACCAAGAACCTATACGCACGAGACCTGGGAACCAGCTTCCCTCTCTCACCATAGCTTGTAGCTCCCCTCTACGAGCTCTCCACGCTCGGTAACATGACTCCGCCGCAAACTGGACGTAGGGCGTTCGTGCCTGAACCAGTATAAATCTTGTGTCCTCCGAGCGTAACCATCCGAACTCCGACACGCTTAGAAATTTACTCGTTTGCTGTCTAGACCTCGCCATTTTAGACACCGACAATAAAGTATCTAGAAAAGTCAAAATATCTTATAATTTAAACCCCAGGTGTCGAGTATGTTTTTTATTTAGGTTATTTTCAAATTAATTTGGCACTCCACTTAAATTTCTATATGTAGCAATTGCAAAGAGATGGTCAACTAAACATTTGTTCTGAATAATAACATAAATGAGAAGCGCGCGCACTTGCAAAAGGAAGAGAAATATGATGTATGTACGGAGTACTAGATAAGAAATCAATTTTCAGAGGGAAAAAAGGAGGAGGCCAGGATTTGGATAAGGAAAAGTCACTTGCAAAGGAAATGGAGGAAGCCAGTACTAATCAGAGCCCATTTTTTAAGTTTGGAAGGGCTGGAAACAAATGGCCTCGTATGGTTGTCGAAGGAACATATGGGCTCGTCTGTTGTGTTGTAGCCCAGATCGGCCCAGCGACCCAACAGGCTGAAAGCACGGACGAAATCGTCAAGACGGTTAGAATTTGTTTTTCTTCAGAAACCAAATGGAATAGACGTGGTATCCATCCGTGTGAATGCAAGCTCCCACATCTGCCCCTGTGTGCAACCTGTTGAGCCAGCTTTCTAATGATATACAGTAGTTAAAAAAACAATTGGTAAATCAATGAAGTTTTCAAGTGGCTAAAAAAAGTTAGCAGCACATTTATTGTGTTCTCAAATCATTTTAAAATCTCCAATCAATTTAAAAATGTCGTTCTAAAGATGGAAGATAATTTTTAATAAAAAATCACAAATTATTTTCAAATATATCCAAACCACCTCTATACATTTTTATCTCGTATATTTGCATCAGGAACCTTGAACCTTGTTTTTACTTCCGCCCTAGTGTGTCATTGTGGCGCGTCGTTGTAAACCTATCTTCTTCTCGTCTTAATATAAAAGATACGCAAACCTTTTGCATATTCGAGAAAAAAAAACCTTGTTTTTACTTTTTTATATTAGCTGATTGATAAGGGGTGTATATTTCCGCGTGACTATATTAGTTTCGTGGAGATATTATGGAAGTTGAGATAAGGAGTTATTAAGAGTGGGTTTTTTAATCTTGCAAAAAAAACTCAAGTTTGGAAATGCGTTTTGAAAACTATTGTACATGCTCTATTAGGTTTTAGATGCATACCTAAGTGTCACCCCTCTCCCTCAGATATGGTCGCAGCGGGTCATGATGACCCCTTGGATGTAGATCCAGTCATGGCGGCAGTGGATCGAGGCGCGATGGCGAGGACAGAGGGAGGAGAGACGGGTCAAGCACCCTCAGCTGCGGCGGTGTTAACGGCGGAGCCTTCTCTCCCAGCAGCGACGGCGCACAAGGATTGCAGAGCTAGACCCAAATCCAGGCCCTGTTAGGACTGGCCTTTTCTCTTCTGTTTTTATTTTTTATTTGAATTATCGTGGCTGGTTTACCGTCTTAAAAAATTATTTAACGTGATCTTTTAACCGAGGCGGCGGTTGTAATGACCACTTTGGTTAATTATTTTGGCTCGTCTCGGTAGTACCAGTGAAGGTACATTTGCGTCTTTTGTCTTCCGATGCATTCTTTCTTTCTGCTTTGCTCTTACGTATGCTTCCTTTGTCAATGTAATATTTCTTTGTGTTTCACTGTAGGTTGGACTGATTGGATCCAGTACGATGTTCAGAAGTTTGCTTCACATATGCATTCTTATCTCCTCTATCTGCTTCGTTGAATATGTAGTTTTGGTTGTTCGTCTTCTTACAGATAAGAAAATGATGTCATAGATTTAGCTCTTGTTTATCCGGATCACTCGGATACTAATAAATGTAGAAGAACAAAATCTCGAACAAGAAACAAACATTTTAGCTAGAGCGATAGGACATCTGCTAGTTACACAGAGAATCAGAAGTGCCCGAAGTGCGGACCTAAAGTTTCATGTAACAACAATTTAAACTATGAATTATTACTTAGGAGTGTTCTAACCATTTAAACTCTTCTTACGAAATAAAATACTGTCACAATGACATGTTCGTGAATAAATAAATAAATGGTGTTTCACTCAAATGAAAAAAAATTGATCAATGCTCAGTTACTCCGGTTACCTCTCAGGAGGTAATATCTTAAATCAAATCTGGACCGTTCATTTTTCTAAACTTAATAATTTACTAAATAAATTAATAAATAAATAACCAAAAAATAAAACACCATACGACCGGTAATGACGTTGTTGCAGCCATCTAGAGGCTCCGCCGCCGGACGCCCCCGCTGCTGGACGCGTCGTACGTCGCTTTGACGCCGCCACTCGACGCTCCGTACGCGCTGCCGCCTGGACGACGCAGCCCGAGGGAGGCACCGCCGCCACGAACCGCTCCGCTCGGCACCGCCGGACCACAGCAACACCGCCACAGCCATCCGGAGGCTCCGCCACCGGACACCACTGCTGCCGGACGCGTCGTACGCCGCCACTCGACGCTCCGTACGCGCTGCCGCCTCGACGACGCAACCCGAGGGAGGCACCGCCGCCACGAACTGTCCCGCTCGGCACCGCCGGACCACGGTGACGCCGCCGTAGCCATCCGGAGGCTCTGCCACCGGACGCCTCTGCTGCTGGACGCGTCATACGTCGCCTTGACGCCGCCACTCGACGCTCCGTATGCGCTGCCGCCTGGACGATGCAGCTCGAGGGAGGCACCGCCGCCACGAACTGCCCCGCTCAGCACCGCCGGACCACGGCGACGCCGTCACTCGACACTCCGTACGCGCTGCTGCCTGGACGACGCAGCCCTAGGGAGGCCCACGAACTGCCCCGCTCGGCACCGCCGGACCACGGCGACGCCGCCGCAGCCATCCGGAGGCTCCGCCGCCGGACGCCCCCGCTGCTGACGCGTCGTACGTCGCCTTGACGCGGCCACTCGACGCTCCGTACGCGCTGCCGCCTGGACGACGCAACCCGAGGGAGGTTCCGCCACCACGAACTACCCCGCTAACGTCGTTGAAAGGCTGCTCCTTCGCCGACGGCGACAACCTATTTTTATAAAATAAAAATTCAATAAATACTATTAGATGATCGTGACCGTTGGATCGGAATAAATGAACGATCCATATTCATTCCGGAGTACCATAACGAAAGCCAATATATATATATATATATATATATATATATATATATATATATATATATAAACAGAATCACTCGCACTTGAGCAAACTAGACACAATCTGGAAGACCTTGACGCGCCTTTTACCGAACATGAGATCCAAGCAGTCATTAAGAACATGCCACGAGAAAAGGCGCCGGGTCCCGACGGCTTCATAGGAGCTTTCTACAAAAAATGCTAGGCCATTATCAAAGAGGATCTGATGCAGGCGATCATGTCATTTTACAGCCACCGAACCTCAAAACTGTGCAAAATAAATGATGCAAACATTGTCCTACTCCCCAAATCCCAAGATGCGAGTTCCTTGTCAAATTACAGGCCCATAAGTTTAATCAATAGTGTAGTAAAAATAATCACAAAAGTCATGTCAAATAGACTACAGCCGCAAATGAATTCATTGGTTTCAAATGCTCAGAACGCCTTCATCAAAAAAAGGCGCATACATGACAATTTCGTATACGCTCAAAGGGTCATCCAGCTACTCCATAAGAAGAAGACACCGGCACTTTTCATAAAACTCGACATCTCCAAGGCCTTCGATTCACTAAACTGGAGTTTTTTGCTGGAGATACTTGAATCCTTGGGTTTTAGCACCAAATGGAGAGACTAGATAGCAGCCATACTGGGAATGACCTCTTCCAAAATTCTGATTAACGGACAGCCAACAAAGGAAATCAAACATGCCAGAGGGCTAAGGCAGGGCGATCCACTATCACCGCTACTGTTTATATTGGCCATCGATCCGTTACAACGGATTATTGAAGCAGCAGCTCGAGAAGGTATCTTACAACCAGTACTGCCGAGGGCAGCCAATATGTGTTGCTCGCTATATGCAGACGATGTTGCAATCTTTGCACCGCCAAAGTCTATAGAGCTGGACAATCTACAAAAGCTACTTCATTTCTTTGGGGAATGCTCAGGCCTCAAAGTAAACATCTCCAAAACAGAAATCTTTCCCATTAGGATGGACGAGACGACGGTCCATCAACTCCTCCAAAACTTCCCAGAAAAAATAGGCAAATTTCCAGGCAAATACCTTGACCTACCTCTTCATGTAAGGAAGCTAAGAAGAATAGAAGTCCAACCCCTTTTAGACAAGATAGGAGCCAAGATCCCAGGGTGGAAAGGTCGACTGTTGTCCACAGCCGGCCGTGAAACACTGGTTAAGACAGTGTTATCTTCACAACCAATATATCACATGACAATCTTCGAAGAACAGAAATGGCTCATCCAAAAGATTGACCTTCCTATGGCGAGGGGAAACACCGGATAAAGTTTATGGGGGGGCACTCTATCATCAATTGGGCAACCACCTGTAGGCCCAAAAACAAGGGGGTCTTGGGATTTTTGATCTTGAAAGATTTGCGAGGGCTCTACGTATACGTTGGCTTTGGTTCCAATGGAAAGAGAAAGACAGACCGTGGAACAAACTAGAGATGCCATGCAATTCCAAAGACAAAGAACTATTCGCAGCATCAACAGTGGTCACGATTGGAAATGGGCAGATTTCCAAATTCTAGACCTCTTCTTGGATAGATGGACGACCACCAAAAATAATTGCTCCGTCGTTGTTCAGGAAAGCAAAAAGAAAAGACATTACGGTGCAACAGGCCCTACTGCACAATCGCTGGATTGCACACATCTTGCCAATCTTAACTATGCAAGAGCTGAATGAATATGTGAAGTTATGGGAAGCTGTTAACCAGTTTACGTTGGTGGAGAACAGGGAGGACAACATCTATTGACGTTGGACTTCAAATGATGAGTACACGACCAAGAGCGCTTACAATATACAATTCCAGGGAGCTTATAGCAAGCTGAGAATCATGCCGATTTGGAAAGCAAAGGCGGAGACGAAATGTAGATTTTTTGCTTGGACTTTATTGCACAAGAAAATCCTCACAGCCAATAACCTAATGAAACGGCATTGGCCAAATGATCCAATATGCAAGTTATGTGGAGTAGAACCAGAGACACCAACACACCTATGCAAAAACTGTATTTTTTTCGAAGCAAGTCTGGACCCTCATCAAACAATGGTTTGGACTCTCCGTGCTAGACCCCCTTACAACAAACGGATCTCTGCACAATTACTGGCGGAAATGTCGCCGGCTGATAGATAAAAACCAAAGAAAAATGTTTGATGGAGTCATGATTTATTTTTGGTGGATCATTTGGAAGGAACGGAATAGAAGAATTTTCCAGAATTCAAGTTTACAACCGCAACAAGTTGCTTCCATGTGTAAAGAAGAGATACAGCTCTACCAATTAGCGACAAGTTCAAGTTCAAGTTCAGGGTAGAGCTCAAGTTTGGTTATGAGAGTTCTAGCAGGTTTTCTGGAGGCTCTTTTCGTTTTTGTCTTTGTTCTTGGTCAGTTCCAAGCGTTTGGGGAGTGGTCCAGCCTGCGTGCTGGGTAGATAGTTGGGCCTGTTTTGGCCATTTTTTCGTTTTTTTTGTTTTTGTGTTTGTAAATTTGTTTCTTTTCTGTTTTTCCTCGTCTAATAAAAATCCGGCAAAGTTTTTACCGCCTTTCGAAAAAAGAATCACTGATAGACAAGACTTTGATATTAGACGGTAATGAGAGATTTCAGGGTACGCTAAGATCGAAGAAGTAGCAGTATGTTTCTCAAGTACAAGGTTTGATCAGATGCGCACATAGATGAAAGGCAAAAGAAAAAAAAAAAGAACAAATACAAGAAAGACGCCACAGCATCCGCGGACACGGAACCTCCAGAAACTCTACAGGTACTTCCTCGACGAAGAGTTCATGAACCTGATGCACTCCTCCACCGCTTCGCTCTTGTGCGAGTCATCGACGACCACCGGTGGCGCGGGCTGCTGCTGCTGATGCCGCCTACTGCTATGCCTCGCCGGCGTGCAATCCGGTGAAGCAGCAGCACTGGCAGCAGCTGCTGCTTTCTTGGTCGTCGACGACGAGGACCGAAACGCCCTTACGATGCTCACCCTCGCCCGCCTGTAGAAGCGCGCGGCCGTCCACCGCGCGGTCCGCAGCAGGCGAGAGCCGCAGGCGCCTCGCACTTGCCGAGGCCGGTCCCGGTCCGACGGCGCCATCCGGCCGGATCTGGACGCCAGGGAGAGCATGGGCGTGGCGGCGCCGATCTCAGATGGGCTGATCCTTGTACACTCGCTGCCTTTCCTCCTCATCGATCTCGTCAGTCGGATGCCTGATGCAACCCCAATATAAGTGTGCGCGTACTACGGGGACACAGCGCGCCTCATGACGGCCCGACACGTTTTATACGGCAATGGCTATAGGTCTAGTGCCGGTGCCGGTGCCTCTCGGTCAGTCGGTCTCACTCAGCTGAAAGTAACAAAAAAAAAGCAAGCGGACTAGTACTGCAAGTGTGTGACAAGAGCATGAAAGGCACTGCAAGCTAGGAGTAGAGCAGAAAAGAAAAAGAAGCAAAGGGAGACTGAGACACAAGGCACTGAAAGAAAAGGCTGGTCTAATTGACCGCTATGGTGGCATCGATCGGGTCAGAGAAGCGATGAGCAGACTGCACCCTGTAGAGTGGTTCACGGATCGGCTCTTCTAACGATTCAATATGACCAGGAACCCGCCAAGGCTTTCAGCTTTAAAGCAGAGGCGAGAGCAACAGGAGACGAGACGAGGCCCCGATGTATGGGTTGGTGCCCGAGGGGCGGTATATTCTTGTTGCCTTGCGTGCGCCGGTGGTGGTGGCCGGAGAATATTTCCAGTGGAAGCGAGCAAGCAGATCTTGCAAAGGATCTAACAGAGGGAGAAGGGGGCAGGCCGGAAGGGACAACATGACTGTTAGAGTAAGAGGCCGAGCTCGCAGTTCTTTTGAGGCCGTGCTGAACTGCTGCTGAAGGGCAACGGAGCCGTTTTCAGGGACAGCTCGCTGCTCGCACAAGGCGACGCGACGGGGAGACATGGAATTGACGGGACGACGCGGCCAGGGCGCGGCGGTGCTCGCGGAAGGGGACAAGGTGGGGGCTGCCCCGGCGTGCGCGTTGCCCGAGGCATGACGACATGGGACGCGACGTGTGCGGCATGGACGATGCGGTGCGCGGGCACCAATCATTGAGCATTTCGATGGGGGGGACGTTTTCTCGGGAATGTGGGTGCGCTGCCCGACTGATCGAGCGCTGGGGCGACAGACGACTGCGTCGGCTGTGCTGCTGCAGGTCGCGGGCAGTCGCAGTCGCAGTGCTGCAGTACGGCAGCAGGGGCGCCGGCGTTGCTGCCGTCGTCTTTTGCGCGCGCGCGCTTCTTTTGCTTTGGGGCTGCGGATACTGATTGTTCGCTTCGAGTTCCGACTCCGAACAGGTTCTCGGCCGCCTTGGAAACCGGGGAGCTTGGCGTTTTTGTCTTTCACAACTGTCTTTGACTGCATCTAGGACATTGCATGAGAATGGCTCACGAGTCACGACGCATTTTTTTTTAACGCAACACACGCTATAAACTATCAACAATACCCATACAAGCTTTACGAACACGTCTCTAACCGTATGAGTATCCTCAACAGGCAGTCAAGCACTATTGTAGCTTCAAGATTAAAATGTCGCCTAAGAACTTGTTTGAATGTGCATGTATCTATCTCAAGCCACATGGATTGGAGTGGATATTAGTTCAAATACACTCCAACACATATGGTTTGAGAGAGATACATTCGTATCCAGTGGTGAAGCCAGGAATTTTAGAGAGCCCGGACGAGAAAATATGTTATATACTTAACAGTGGTAAAGTATATATATATATATATATTACACCAAGCTACGATTTTTTTGACATGCAAAGTCAAATAAAACTTGGCTCCTAAATCTTTTCAGCATTAATAAGGTAGAATATATGGTAATTAAGAGTTAAAAAATTAATTTACATACTAAACTACCTATGAGTGGCAGGTCGGCAGCCTTGGAAGCCCGGCCACTAGCCTAGGTGGCCGGGCCTTGGCTCCGCCAGTGTGCGTATCCAAATAAGGTTTAAGAGTATTAGTTGTAAATGTAAGCAATCGAGCTTAGTGATTTCAAAATGGCTATGCTAGGGCCCAGACGTTCGGATGTACATCGGGCCATTTGATTGTCGTAACCGGAATCATCCAATTCCGACCAATCCATGTAATGCTTCAATTCAGAAACAATGTGAGAGAACCAATCCGAACACCATCGTCCGCTCACGCCAGTCGCGACGACTTGTCCCACACCACTCGCACGCGGCCCGTCCCCCGACGCGCCACCATCCATGCCGCACCCCTGTTCCCCACCATACCCCGTTCACTACCACACGAAACACTTTTAAGTGCAACATCGATATATAATGTAACGTCACAAAACTGTGTAGTGCAACATTGAAAATTATGTACTACAAAATGTAAGTATACATTTAGTAAAACATAAAATTTTATATCCTAGTATGGTACTCCCTCCATTCCAAACTATAAGATATTCTAAAAATTTTGGAAAGTCAAAGCATTTCAAGTTTGACTAAACTTGTATGTTAATATAATAATATTTATGACATCAATTAAGTATCATTAATTTCTTCATCAATTATATTTTCATAGTATACATATTTGATATCCTGAATCTATATATTTTTCTCTATAAATTTAGTCAAACTTAATATATTTTGACTTTTTAAGATTTTTGGAATATCTTATAATTTAGGATGCAGGGAGTAGCAAAAAATATGTTGTATACACACTATATATAAGTAAAAACGTTTTAATAGCGGGCCCCTTGACTCCGCCCCCCGCCCATTTCAAACGAACAGCCCAAAATCGGATTCCCGTAATCAAACAAGGAAAGGGGCTGTGTGCCTGGGTTGCCATGCGTTGTCCAACCTCCTGGATATTTTACCATGCGTTGTCCATTAGGTGGTCCGTTGGGCCGTGGAGGCGCGTATTGACGTTTCTTTTGTTGTTTCATGGGCTGGCTAGTATTTGCAACAGAGCAGATTCGGTACCAGAAAAAGTCCAACTTTTTTTCCTCAACTTTATACTGTAATCGTTTTTTCTCCCCTGAATTATAAAATTCGAAAAAAAAAATCCTCTAACTTTAAAAACTATTCGTTTTACCTAAATAGAGTTGAGAGAGAAAAAACGATCGATGGGCTAGCACTAGCAGTGCCCATCTTGAGATGCGAGATGGACAACATTAACCTTACTTGCGTGCTGGACGGCTGGTGCTGTGAAGTTTTTTCTCTTTTTTTTTTCTTTTTTTTTTGGACAACAGTGCTGTGAAGCTTTGTCATCGACGGCAGACAACCTAGAGACAATATACATTGCTTCAAAGGTATGCTTCAGTCGTGTCGATAAGAGGATTAATTGAACCGAACAGAAGCTGGTTAGATTTTCATGATGAAATCTATCTAATTAGATTTAAGTCCTCGATTTCACTTAGGTGCTTGTATTTTTTAAAAAAATTATTGTTAAAATTTAACGATCTTGTTCTTTTAGTGGTAAATAACGTGTATATCGATATCAAGGTGTATGTGATGACTCTATCAATCTTAAAATTACCAGTCTAACACAATATTTCGAATATATTTCGAATATGTTTATGTGGATACAATATGTTTGTATGTGTTCATAATGGTGAGTGTACAAACATATAAACGTGCAATATGCGTTTAAGATATACAAAGTGACCAATATCATTTCTCGGAAACATACAAATTGCCTGATCTTAGACTAAATTTCTAGGGTAAATTTTATTTTTCTCAATTTGCACGTAAGACCAATTTTCAACTTATCCTACCAAATTGAATATAGACTAACGAACACCTTTCAACTGTTATAAATAAATAAATTTAGTTTTCCGGCTCGTTCCAAAGGTGATATTCTAATTTCTAAGATAATAAAAATATGATTTGGTTTATAAAAAAGAAATAATTGATTTAAATTTAATATGAAAATATAAAAGTACCTTTTTCCATAAAAATGATATCTATCTTTTGATGATCTATTTAGGGTTATTTAAATCATACTTATTTTTGTTTCAATTATTTTATTGCTCATAGTCATACTCATTATTTATTTAAATTGTTGTTTGCATTGTATCAGTTCTGAATATATACAAAGAGGATCTGTCATTTTATGAGTACATGGAAAGATGTGAAATATGAACGGATATGGTATTTTATGAGTACTACACAAAAAGACCACTACTAGACAAACGGGTTTAATGCCGTTTGGAACGGGCTTTTCTCCCATTTTTTTGAACCAGGGTTGTGGATTCGGGACTAAAAGTCATATCCTCAAGGCAAAAACTTTTCTCCCATTTTTTAAACCGGGGTTGTGGATTCAAGGCAAAAAGATAATTTAAATTTCAGGGAACTTCTCTTGTGGTGCATGAGATTCAAACACAGGACCTCAGTTTCACACATAGCTTTCTTACCAACTCAACTGCACAACACATGTGATAAAGTTCTAGGCGCTCTTCTTTTAAGTTCACCCGTGGAGGACCTTTAATCCCTGGTTGTTATCACGAATCGGGATTAAAACGTCACCCTTTAGTCCGGGTCGATAATACTAACCAGACTAAAGTATGGCTTTTAGTCCAGATTGATGTTACCAACCGTGATAAAAAGGGTCTTCGGTGCCTCTAAAATTTAGATCCGAGATCAATCTTTATAGTAGTCACGCTTCCAAACAGAGCCGAGAGTAAAGGTCCGAACCGAAACTCCTTTCTCTACTAATAGATGTGGATTATGAAACAACCTCACATAATCCATTCTCTTCCACATGTATAGATGCTTAGAGATTTACTTTATGGTGATTGCTTGATTACCATATATGTTTTAAACAAGGCAGTGCCTTCAAATATCATGCAATCAACTAGTTATGTGATCAATGTAGAGTGTATAAAACGGTAATTTGGATAGATGACGGTTGTGGCTTCAAGAGCTGAAACACAAGCAATATGCACAAATAAGATCTAAAATAGGGCACCAACACACACACACACACACACACACACACACACACACACACACACACATATATATATATATATATATATATATATATATATATATATATAATTTTAAGAAAATACTTTCACATTTCTCTAAATTAAAATAAATACTTATGAATTATTACATATTAAAATAAAAATTATACTTTCTCCATCCTAAATTATAAGACGTCTGACTTTTTGACGTTAAGTTTGACCACTCATGTTATTTAAAAATTTATACAAAATATCACTTCTTTTATCGTGGCTTGCTTTATTAATAAAAGTTCTTCAAGTATGAGTTAAATTTGATTATTTTTGCACAAATTTTTGAAATAATGCGAGTGGTCAAACTTGAGGTTAAAAGTCAAGTTCTTATAATTTGAGATGGAGGAAGTACTAATTTGTAAAATATAAAACCGATTTTGTACTTTTGGGTTGAAAATTGAACTGGCGTCCTAGTATAAGGTTGGAAAATGACATTACTATATCTTGTGACTTTGTGGATTAATATTCAATTTCGTCCTAGATTGTGAAATAACCTCTGCCTCATTAGATGTAATTCTGGATTTGTATTGAGTCAAACTTGTTTTTTTTTTGGGGGGGGGGGGGGGGGGGGGATTGGGGGAGTATATAGCTTTTAACAATCTACAAGGCAGCTTTCACGATCTGATATTCAGCAGTGCCAATATGTTCAGAAACTAGTTTCTAACTCTTGCTACACGGTTCATATTCTCCACGCTGTTGCATTACTTGCAGGCCGCAGCATAAGAGTCATTTCCAAATTCCAAGTAGTACTAGCAGTTGCTAACTAACACGATTACACGCAGCACTCCGATAAAAGCGAGACAGATACAATGTCTTGGCACCAACTAGCTAGTAGGAGTGAGTACTCCCGAAAGGCAAGGACGACCGAGCAATCCAACAGCAGTGCTGACACCGCCCGATGGCAGGCATGTCACGGTCGATGGCCCGCACGCACGGCACCGGTACATCACAACAGATGCGACGGGCACGACACGTACTGCATGAACTCGGCGTCGCGGAGCAGCGCCGCCATGGTCTCCGGGGGCAGGCACACCTCGATGTCCGCGCTGCCGTTCCGGCGCGTCCCGGGAACGCCGACATCTTGCCGTCGAACTTGTTGGCGCGCCCGCTCCGCACCGCGAGGGCCCGGCCCCAGCCGAAGTCGTTGCCCTCGTACATCGGGAACCGGTTCGAGCTCCCCATCGTGATCACCGCGCCGTCGGGGTTGCCCAGCGGGAAGCACCGGGGTGCAGCCTGCCATGCCGCCACCACGCGCCGGATCGTGCCGTCGCCGTACGCCGCGAGGCTCTCGTTCAGCTTGCCCGCGGCCCACCTCAGATCGCTGCGAGCCAGCTCCGACACCGTCGCCGTCGTCACAGCGCTCTGGATGGCGTTGCCAAAGTAGGCAGAGGAGACGGCCGGCTGCAGCCGGTGCCTGCAGTTCACCGCCATTCGGAACGTCGTCGTCGCGTCGGGCGCCAGGCGCTTCCGGGCACGCGTCACCGAGAGCCATATCTGCGCGCACAGCGACTGGAACGACGAGATCTCCCCGCGCACTTGGGGATTCTTGGGGTCATGCGCCATCTTGCCGTAAACCTCGGCGTCTTGGCCTTGGCCACCGCTCGGCGGGCGACGGTTGGCTATTGCTTTTAGCTCGCGAATCGCGTCAGCGCTGAAGTGAAAGACGCGCTCACGGAGAGGCGCGTCCACGTCGAAGGTCACCGACGGGCTGACGCCGCTGGGGAAGCGGAGGACGGCAGTGGACTCGCCGAAGAAGCTTCGGCGGAAGTCCGGCAGCTTGGGTGACATGCCGCGGCAGACGGCCGCCCAGGTGTTGAAGAACTGCCAGAAGGAGGTGCCGTCCACGACGGCGTGGTTGGCGACGATGCCGATAAAGACGGCGCCGTCACCGAGCACGGTGACCTGGAACGACGTGAGCGGGCGACGGTGGCCTTCGTAGCTCACGGTCCGGTCCATGGGGAACAAGTCCTTTGTCAGCTTGGTGGGCACGTCGGCGTCAGGGACGAGAAAGTCGGCAAGCGACAGGCCGGGCGCGACGGCGTGGAGGAAGTCCACGCCCGCGTCGTTGCAGCGGATGACGATACGGTCGTCGGGCAGCGTGACGAGGCGGCCGGCGAGGGCCGGGACGACGGCGAGCGCCCGCGACAGCGACGACAGGAGCAGCGACACGAGCGAGGGCATGGGCAGGTCGGGGGCCGGGAAGAAGAGCCCCTTCTGGATGTAGTGGCACGACAGCATGGGCAGGTCGGAGACGGACAGCGTGAGGTCGCCGATTGCCGACGCGGCGTCCGGGCGAACGTGCTGCCTCGACACGACGGTGATGCCCGAGGGCAGCGCGTCCAGACAGGCGGCGGCCTGCAGTTTGGGCATAATGGCGGACACGGCCGGGGTGGCGTCCAGCATGGGCATGGTGGAGATCATCTGAGCCATGTGTTCGATTGCCCGGCGCCTGGCTGCACCACCGCCCGCTTGCTCTGCTGATGAAGCAGTAGCGGTGGCAGTGGAGTGGTGGAGCGCTGTGCGATACAGCCAAAGAGGTGGTTTGGGCAGTGCCGCCTTTGCTGTGAACACCGAACAACCTTGGGCAATTTATATAGGACACGACGAGGGGCTGGATGCATGCACCTGAGCCGGTACTGTTTTGGATATTCTCTGGCCAGGTTTTTGTGGCTGTCAGGAGCAGATGTATTGTATCAGATAAAGTTGAAGCTAGAGATTTGTTCTATTTGCCTGCGAACTGTGTGGTACTGTCTACTGTGTGTGTGACACAACAAGAAAACACGAAAGATACTCTTATTTACTACCGTTTAAAAGCACTGATGATTTGGATCTTATCAGGAAAAGTTTTTTTTAATTAACGACTTATTTCAGGATAGCTTTTCTGCAAAATTATATATCGAAACGTCAATTTGATTGTTGTGCAGCTGCCAACACAGGTGTCCCCTCCTTTGGAATGAAGAGGAACAAGTGTCCCGGCAGTGCACCAGAATTTTTTTGATTTATTAATGCAAGACGGAGACGTGTAGAAAGGCTTTAGCTAATCAATTTAACCGGTAACTGATCGGTTTGATGACTGTTAGAGCACTTATTGGGACGAGATATTACAGAATGCACTGAACAAGTTGGATGGATTCAATGAACATGCAACGGCTTTCCGTATTAAAATGAACAAATGTAACATCACAATTTTTTAATTTGTTGTCGTGCTAATATAGCCTCGACTAATGTCTTCAGTCTACCGGATTTTTGAATGCGTTAGTCACGCACTACTGTAACGTTCGTCTAGCTATAGCTGCGTGCATATATATAGCTAGGCGATTAAGCTGGGACAGCATCTTCATATACAATTATTTTCATTGTTTCGAAAAAAAACAATTATTCATGTCGTCCAATCCATATCCGCCCCAAAGAACCACTATTGATTAGTCAGAAGCGTTTACGCCTCCATCATCTTTTCGTCAGTTACGTGGTCTACGTCCCTATTGAAATAGAATATGTTGCCCCTGCCTGCCTTGTTGCCTGAGTAGTATTCAGTCTAGTGACATAAGAATCGTCGCTTGCTCAATGATGATGCTTTCGGTTCTTTACATTTTCCGTCGAGAAATGGTGTAGTGCGCAATTTATTTTTCCATCTCAACGGTATTTTATAGCGCTTCGTGCATGCTTTGCTGACGGAACACCTACTAATAAATTCGCAGTAGATACCGCTCCTACGCAATTTCAGTCTGTCACTGTACGTGATCCGTACACAAACACTGATCGATGTATTTACGATTGAAGATGCGAGTATACCGTGCCTCTTAACAATCTGTAGCAACATTTACGGTACGGGGGCGTCCAGGGCAGGTGTGTGCCGCGGAGCAGATTGCATTGCTCGCCGTGCGTGTTCTCCATCCCGAGCCAGCCAGCCAGCCGTTGTTGGCTGCCTCGTGTCGTGCCCCAGCACGCATGCAGGCAGCGTCAGCAATGGCCGTGTGTCCTGTGTGCTAAAACGACCCGCGGGATGCGTCGGTTTCCGCTGGTTTTGCAATCATGCGGATGCCAAGGCCCAAGGCCAAGCTAGCGTTCGCTCGCGACGACGCACGGCGAGGACGTGTGCTAGCAAACGCCTAGGCTGGGGCGCACGCCCGGTTGGCCCGGCCGGCGGGGGCCGCTCGTCCTTGAACTCTCGGCGGATACATGAACCTGCCGCCTTCTGCCCTGTCCAGCTAGCCATTGCCGTCCGTCCTGAGAAGAATCTTCTTCGGTCGGGCAGGTAGTACAGCAGAGGCTGAAACCGATGCGCCTGCTGCTGCTGGTCTCCGTTACATACTTCCTCTTCATGTCGCTACATGCATGCATTCCTCTTCCTACATGCCACCAGCAGAGGAGTTTGTGCCACGCACACAACCACTACACACAACTGAGGCTGAGTATACATTACATGTATCGGACAGGAATGTGTAAACTAGTCGTCGTTCCCGGCCTCGCTGCTGCGGCTGGGTGAGCTGGAGGCCGATCATTCCATCAGCCAGCCACTGAACCTGAGCGCCGCCCTTCTTGCCGGCCGCTGCCATTCCGGACTCGTGCTCACCACCCTCCACGCCTAGAGGGATCGAGGCCCCCACGGACGCATCGGAATGCCCGGTTTCCGGTATAAGAAATTCGCGGCCGCGGATCCCGATGTCACTCGGGCGGCAGCTCTAAATTCTAATCCGGCGCGCTGACGCGGTGTGCTGTGCAGCGCGGCATAGTATAATGGCAAGCGGGTGCGGCCCCCCGGTGCCCCGCGCACGCGCGAGCGCGCGCGGGCGGTCCGATCGGGCGAGGGGGCTGTAGGCGGGCGCCGGGAATAAACAAAGGGCAGACAAGGTGGACTGCACCCGGCCGGCCGGCGCGCGCGGCCCCGCTGGCTCTGCGGCAGCTAGGAGCCGGCCGGCCCTGCCTGCCGAATGTCAACCACCACCAACGCAGCTGATGCATGCAAGCAGTGCAGCCGTGCAGGCGCAGGTGCAGCTCAGCTAGCGCTGGCGCTGGCGGCCATGGCGGTCGTGGGACGGTGGCGCAAGTTGGGCTCCCGCTGGCCTGGGGCAGCCTTTCGGTTGTCTGCATGGGGCCTGCCAGTTCGGTTGGCAACCCATAATTTTGCGATCTCCCTTCCCCCTGGCCCTGGCCCTGCCCTCTGCACCTGTCCGCGGATCACCGGTCATCGTGGTGCGGTGTCCAAGAACAACGACCCAGGCCCCAGCTCATGAGAACACGCGCTGCCCACGGGACCGTACATTTTCTCCCCACCAGCGTCACAACTCACAAGAGTATAGAGACGCTTTCAACGAAAACAGTGATAAGCTCCAGTTTCAACAAAAAACGGTTTTACTCTACCAATTTCAAGCCAAATGTTACAGCTCTATAAAATTCTACAGATCCAAAGGCAAATACATAGATATTGTGAAGCTCCTTACAAGATACTCTCTCCATCCTAAATTGTAAGTCATTCCAAGAATCTTGGAGAGTCAAAGTTTCTCAAGTTTGACCAAACTTATATGACAATATAATAATATTTATGATGTCAAATAAGTATCATTAGATTCGTTATCAATTATATTTTCATAGTATACCTATTTGATGTTATAAATCTTTATAGTTTTGTCTATAATTCTTGGTCAAACTTGAGATGCTTTGACTCTCCAAGATTCTTGGAATGACTTACAATTTGGGATGGAGGGAGTAGTTTATAAAGACGGGCTTCAAATATTCTCGTGGTACTTGGGTGGTAATTACCCAACGTACCACCAATTACGCATGCCAAGATACCATTCGTTCTTTTTTAACTCGTGTTCCTTGTTGTACACTGCTCGTCCCCATAGTGACATTGTGCTCAATGTCCCCATACTTGACCTCGTCGTCCTCGCATCCAGCCTTGCCTTCCCTCACATTTGACTCCGATGCTCAACACCGCATTTGCCTTACCGTCCCCGCGCTGGTGCCTGTCTGCCCCCATCGCACCTTGCCCCATTGCTAGACCCCCACCTTCCTTGTGCATGATCCCTTCACCGGCACTACACTTGGCCCTGCCATTCTCCGCACCAAGGAAGATGAAGTCGTCATGGTTGATGTGCCTATTCTCTTGGCTTCTTTTATTTTGACCATAAAAAATACTCTATGTAAATTCTTTGTTCTTTGTAGATTTCTTTTGGGAAACTTTGTTCGTTATATTCTGAATTTTCTTTTAAAAACTCCTAAAAGTATATTTGCAATAATTGCATATGAATCCCATACCATAAGAGGCCATTTCAACCAAAGTTGTTGAGTTGTAAGGCAAACATGTGTATTGACTTCATAGTGGAAGGCCAACTTTGGAGTTACTTTATGGTGGAGTTGGTGCTCTGGAGTTGTTTTTGCAAGGACAGAGCTCTCCCAAACATGCCCAATGTTATATGCATTGTGCCATGTAACATGCTTTAGTTAGTCTCAGTCACTTGATTGGAGAACTCTTTAATTTATGTTCGAGGGAGACATGATTTCACATTTGTACATTGTTTCGACTAATATTTGATGTCAATAGTGCCTAGGCATGTTGTGAACCAAAATATAGGATAAGTGTAATATTCTACAATTTAGGCGAAGCGAAGGCTTACTCCAAGACCAGTCTTGTGCATGTTTTATCCAGGTTCCATCTATTGTAGAGGCCATAGAAAATGTATTTCCCAAGTTCACATCATCATCCTTATCATTTTTCTAAGGCATTGAAAGTAATGACATTAGGTAGCATCAAATTCTTATAATATTATGAAAAAATAGGGATGAGCTCACCTTGCATTTGATGGTCGTATCTTTAGGTGTCATGTCCTCATCACACTCTATTAATAAATCCTAGTTGTTACTCAACAAGAGAACTTACACTAATTAAATAAGCCAAGCAAGAGATTAAGCAAGAAGTAATGCAAGAATGAAAGAGAGGCAAAGAGACAAATGGATTATGATCATCAAAGGTTGTTACCACAACCACATAGTACACATTTGGCCACCAAAGAATACTGAAACTTAGTTAAGCTCCTCCCCACTATTGAATAACCTTCTCCACTCAGTAATGGTGGGTTTCAAACTATGTACACCTTTTCGAGTTTATGAGGTGAACAAAAAATATGAGGTGAACCGTTGTTTTTATGAACAATGTCTTTTTTATCTTTAATTTAGAAATTTCAAAGTTGTTTGAGATAAATAAAAGAAAGAGATTAAAAAAATTACATTTTTTTAAGCCAACATCAATGTCATTAAGTTTTTAAGACGACATCAATATTTGGCATTGGTATCCTAATTTTTTTTGTAGACACTTGATAGACAGTTCCCCTATTTTATGAATCTTGGTTCCTCCTATTCATAGGACTTAGTTGCAGCGGCATGGTAACAATTGGCACAAATGGTTAGACATTTTTTTCCCAGGCACATCGGTCAGGATCCATCCAGATTTAATAGTGTTTAGAGTCATAGGTTCTTCTTTTTTATTCTACTTGTAAATGTGCTCATGAGTTGCAACAAAAAACAATATTTATAGGAATCAAACTCCTATCATCACTAGATGTGGGTTGTCATAAGTCCGAGTCACATATAAGATACTTAGGGCGCTATCTGTGAAGATCTTCAGGATCAATCACTGTTCGCCTACACGGTCGTGTAGCCCGTTTACACACCGTTTAAACGCTACACAGTAGTACACCGTTTTCTTTTAATCGATTTTGACCGTTTAAACGCCGTTTTATCCGTTTAAACACCTGTTTTTTCAGAATAATGGTCTAAACGGAAGGTGACCGACTGTTTACCGTTTAGCGTTTAGGATAACACTGGGATCAATTGACCTCCGTGGTACAACAACTAGAAACGTCGGCATTAGTTTTCTTCGGTTTAAATGGTTGGTTGTCGCAGAGACATGTCGGTAATTATGTTTAGTCAAAAACTTTTACCTGTTCCATTTACGGTGTGTGCACTTGTAATTTTGTACTTCAGTCGAGCTTTGTGTCGAGTTGTGGAGTCTGTATTTTTTGGCCTAATTCTATCCTCGGATAGATGAAGCCGGATTCTATTATCCTTTATCTAAAAAAATCTAATACGTATTGTAATTGGATTCTGTATTCATCAATGAACGCAAGTTGTTGTAACTCGAATGATTATCGATCACATATGAGATGCGAGAGGCGCAATCCAATACGTATTGTAATTGGATTATGTATTTATCATCACTAGACACGAGTTATCCAAGTCGTATGAGTATGAGTTATGAGTTGGGTTACATACGAAATTCTCTACTAACCAGGTAGTGTGTTTTCTCCGGGTCACTTTAATATCAGATAGAGATATAGACTTAGGTTGTGTGTTTTCTTCGGGAGTGGATTAGATTCATAATTATTGTATGAAGTCTAACGCTATGATTGTGAATTAATAAAATTATTTCTTTATTAGAAAGGAATGACCACTGCAGTGGTTGCTTAGAATATTCCATGCGTGCTAGTAGAAAAGCCACCAACCTTGCATTTCTTCTCCTAATAATGGTGATGATTTTTCCTCAATGTTCATGCATGCATGCATTTTGATCGAGGCATCATACGGCGCGGTAGCAGCCGCCGTCACTAATTGGATAAGGATTCGCAACCTAGAGTGTGAGGACAGAACGTAGCAAATAGCAATACTTATTTGGTTTATTTGCTATCAGGCAATAAGACGAGGCAACAGTCGCGAGTCACGACAGACAAAAACCAAATCCATTGAACAAATCTTGGTCCCGTTAGAGTGCTCCAATGACCATGCACTTAATTCCAAATCAGGAATATTAAATCGCCTTTTCCACTATAAAGGGAGTAGTCCACTATTGACATGGACAGGCAATAAAGAAGAAAAAGTTACGTACCCACGATTAAAAAAAAAGCACCATACGTTTAAAGAACTCTAGATCGATAAGCCTGCACAAAATTTCAGGTAAATTTTGTGCCGAGACCACTAAAGGGCCACCCATTTATTAGGCTTGCTAGCTGTAGCTTATAGCAAATATAATAGCAGCCTGTAAATTGCCTAAGTGTTGATGTGAAGAAAAAAAACAAACTAGAGAGAAGAGAAGCGGACTGTAAGCTTACAGCTGACTTAGACACAATAACCAAGAAAGTTTGTGAGAGAGAGATAAATAGACAATATATCAATAACAAAGAGCTAACTATTATATGTATGAGTTGAAATAAGGCTACAAAGAAACTTTACACAATATTATTAGTCTTGCTCTTAAAAGCTGCTGCTGCAAACAACAGCTGCTTGCACAGTATCTTATTGAGATAGTGAGATGCTGAAACAATGGGATGATAGCACCACCACCCAAACATCCCTATTTCTTATGAAACACCTATTTTAAATTTTGTGTAAAACTTTTTACCCACCTTCTTTTTCGTCATCGAGATAGAGCTTTATGGATGTGTAAAATGTGTTTAGTTCATATTTTGGGACAAGCTTGGCTAGCTAGCTAAGCCAGGATAGCTCGATCCTGGCTCTAGCAATGCAAAGGGTCTTGTGTTTGGTTTGCATGCACTAGCAAAGTCTAACTTGCGTAGATCATGTTTGGTTTACTGGTTGGCTTGGATAGGATCACCTCTTCCTAGTTAAGGTGGACTTTTGCTGAAATTACCTCTCCATCACCCCTTCGTGTTCTTCAACCCCTGTGTGGTGGAGGACGATAGGCGACGGTTGGAAGTAGGCATGCCAAGCGCATGGGGTCGTGAGCGCTATTCAAGGGTGGAGGGGACCTCGCTAGGGCAAATGGTGAGGTGGAAGGCGACGGTCGGCTGTTGGAAGCAAGGTGAATGGCAGATCTAGAGGTGGAAGCAATCTCATCGAGGTGGATGTTGGATTTGGAGGGGTGTAGAGATAGCGAGGGGAGAGCGACGAGGTGCAGGCGAAGCTTGGGGCAACATCCAATGTTGCGGAGGAGAGGTGGGGTGGAGGGGCAGCGACAGTGGCGCTCTACCTAGACATGACGAGGTGACAACGCTCCACCAAGGCAATGTCCGGGCTCCCAGACGCCTCCATCACAGACAAGGTCCGCTGGCTCTACTTCCGGGCAAGGATGCGCGATTACGAGCACTGTGGGGAGGTGACGCGACTGCGAGCGCTAGCTTAGTCAAGCCTGGCTCATGGAAAACGATTGATCCTTGTGTTTTCGCGGAACCTGGCTAAGGAGCTGTTGGTGCATTAGCTAAGTCTGGCTTCAAGGTCCACTTAGACAACCAAATAAGGCTTGACTGCATCTAGCAAGCCTAGTTGTATGCTAAGCCACCCAACAAAATAGACCCATGTAGAAACTACTGAGGGCAGAAAGAGGTAACATTTAGGTGCACCTCCAAACCTTTTTAGTTCAAATATTTATACTACTTTTCAAAAATTTTGGAGAAGTAGTATAAATACTTGAACTAAAGAGGTTTAGAGGTGCACCTAAAGGTCACTCGTTTGCACCCCTAGAAACCACCATCAAATTTCATGGACAACAGAATCAACGAACCCATGTTCTTGGCTATTGGGAGTAAGCAAGAGTCAGATTCTTAATTTGCTTGCGTGTCAGCAAAACAATCATGGGTATGTTTAGACGGTACTACCAGAAATGCAGCAGGTGTCCAAGTCATATGCCAATAATCTCCATGCTGACGAGTGATCACTGATCAGCAACTTGCAGTCCGAAGCAGAGGTTACCGGAAAGTCTAAAGATCGAGATGATGTGAGTTGGGTTCAATGGATCAGACATTTCAAGCTAAGTTCCTAAGCTACCGAGGTCTCCGTCTCCTTCCTGACTCCTGAGCACAGAGCGTACGGTGGATTCGCGATGTGTTGTCGATTCCCAGCGGTGAGTAAAAATCCATATCCTGAGAAGATGATGGCAGTAACGGGCAATGAATTGACGCGAGTGGAAGTGGCGTCTCTCACCATGATCCACATGCAATTGCGCCACGTGCCGTGTTCCGAATGGACGCGTTTTCCCCTTTTTATTTGGATTGTTCGCGCGATCATGCATGGCCACTACGATGGATTCAGTCAGCCAGGGCCTTTCACTCGCTGTATTGCGGTTTGGGGAGGCAGAGCTGCCCACACGCTGTCCGAGCCTGGAAGAGACGGCAGCCAACGCAGGTGACATGGCCTAACTAACCTGCAGTAACCACGCCATCGAGTCAAAGGTGGTGCCAAACCTGATCGTGGATTCATGGTAGGCGTACATACCATGCATAGCGTTTTGCGCCAACTGTTTCTGGTATCGCAGTCGCCGAACAGAAACAAGACGACCATCCTGCCACAGAACATTGCGTGCAGTCAGTCTCCTTGGATAGCAATAGCAATGGCGTGCATATCGTGTTGCTGTCTTTGTCCGAGAGCAATCGAGACGGAAAGAGCAAAAAAAAAAAGGGGACGGGGGGGGGGGGGGGGGGGGGGGTGGGGCGTGTTGTGCTTGGTGCTTGTGCTTGTGCTGGTGGAGGCGACGATGGTGCGCCGCAATTCATCATCGTCGTCGTCATCATAAAACTATAATAAAAGTGATCGGCCTTTGGCAGTGTCTTTGGTGGTGGCCGGCCGTGCGGTTCATGCCGGGCGTCCACGCGCTCCTGGAGTACCTGACGACGGTGGTGCGCCCGGCAAATGCGAGTGCGACGACGAAAAGCGGCCGCACTTGGCCGGAGGGAGAGCACCAGCCGCGGTTAGTGCGGTCGCGTCTCGAGGCACGAGACACGTGTTACTCGGGTCCGTCTGTCCGGGCGCTGGTCGGTCTCGTGACGTTTTGTTATTGACCTCATCGCCGGACGCTAGTGCGGTGCGGGGGCCGGACCAACTTGAATTGCTGGCTCCACGCTGACAGGGACACACCGCGGTTTGTCGAGACCTGTAATTTCCATACCGAAAACGAGGAACACTTCCCCGTTACCGTAGTATCGCAATTAACAATTAATGCCTGCGAATGGTAGGAGTACTCACCAATCTAGTATGTTGCAGTGCTTAGCCATGAGCATCTGGCCACTTGTGAAATAGTATTACAATTTCGACTAGTAGAATAATATAAGGATCTAACACATGTTTTATTAGAGATCAGGAGTGCCAAAGCCCCTACGCCCTACTGATCACTGACTATATATAAAAATGAAAAGGTACAACACATATATAAAAATAAAAAGGTATACAATTTACAACAAAAGAGGGAGCAAAGAGTTTCTGTTGACAACCGGTCAGGCATCAGCTTCTACAAAATCATCTTCTGGTACCTGGTTGGGCAAGGCTTGTCTGGCTAGCTAGGGCTAGATCATGAGAGCCAAATTAGCTTGTTTGAGTTTGCATCTAAGGCTTGTCAGGCAGGGCTCCTCTTCCCGGCGGGCTTGTCTAGAGGAGTTGGAGCCGTTTTAGAGAAGCAACAATTTATGTCATGTTCAAAATAGCTCTGGCGTCTCTGTTTTTTTAGTGAAAAACGACTCATCAAGTACAATGTCTGATAGAGCTCCCCCGAATGAGCCAGAACAGAGTCAGCAAAGAGTCCGATCAAACAAGCCCTAAATATGCTAATTTCTTGCCTAGCTGCTAGCCTATGCAGTAGCGAGTACAAGATGCCCGGGCAAAGGTCGTGCCCGCAGCCCACAGGACGAGGCAGACTAGACAAAAGCCACGGTGGGAATCAAACGCAACGTTAAATCATTTTTCTGGACGAGCGCGTTGGTACGGTAGCAGTTGAAAGCGCCGAGCAGGGGCGTATGGGTATCGTCACTCAGGCCGTCGCGGCGTCGTGGGTAGCACCGGAACCAGCCAAACCCCGGTCCACTTGCGAAATTATTGAGCCGACGTGACGGGCGCGGGAAACCGAATCGGCGATCTAACGGTCTCTCGGTTGCTCGATCGTCCGTCCCATCTCGAAGCCGACGGCTGCTGCTGGGTCCGTGGCTCCGTGCTCGTGCGGGAACCACGCTGGGCGGGCCTCGATCCTTTTCGATCGCTTGGCCTGGCCGTGGCCCGGCCGGGCCAAACCCGACGCGCGCGCGTGTGGTGCAGCGAGCGCGTCGTATCGTATCAGCACTCCAGTCGACTAGCGCGGTGCAGTGCCAGCGACGGCAGCGAGCGCGCGTGCAGGTGCTGCGGCCGTACGAGCAACGTCGCGCCTGGGGAACGACAGGTTCACTGAACGTTTCGGTTACCCGTAGCTCTAGCTCTAGCAGCAAGAGCAAGGGGGTGGTGCAGGTTGCTGAGAGGGAAAAGGCGAAAAGGAACGGGGGATAAGATCTGCGAGAATCGGACAACACGCAAATACGCACGTCCATTTCCTGGCATGAAAAGGTCACGTGCGTCATCATTTGTGAGAAAGAAAGATGCAGGGAGTGGTGCTTATCAGGAGCTCGCCGGTCGACGTGTCGACGCCGGAATAATCGACAAACTGGGCCACACGGTCGTCGTCAAACCATAAACAGGTCGGCCCTTATCAGCGATGGCCGCGCCACGCCGGGCTCTGTCTGTGACGAGTGCATGCGAGCCGGCCACGGCAGCTTGTTACAAGTGAATTACGTGGGCCGGCTATTAAATAGCTAGCATGGGCCTGCATTAGTTATATATACTGTATTGTACTAGCTAAGAAAAAAAAAAGGGGAAACAACCAAAACAATTGAATAGAAACCGTGTCGTCGTTAGCAGCCGGTAGATGTAAGGCCGGACCGGAGTCGATCTATACTGCATATACTCAAGGAAAAATGGATTAAATAGTTGATTTACACACAGTCGTATTGGTTTTCAAGACCGTTGCATCGAACTGATGTAAAGGTCTTAAATACACACAGTTTTATAAAAGAGTCGACTTACTCACGTCACGGATAGGAAATGGATTGGTTCAAAACTGAAGAACTTTAGCTTTTCTTTATATAAAAATAAAATAATAATTGCCACTGAAATTAAATAATTCATGCTTGCATAATCGGGAATCGCCTTGTAAAACCGACAAGGTTTCACGGAAGCGAGATCACGTGTTGAGAAAACTGTTGATGCCTCGGGTGGTCTAACAGTTTAGCTAAATGGGTTTTTAAAATAAATTTATTTATTATAAAATAAAAATATCTCTATCAGATTCTCGAAATCTAGTAATTTTTATATCTCAACGCATTCGCTCTCTATTTAGTATTAATTTTTTCAAGTTTATTTCACAAAGTAGCTAAAAAAGAAAATTTAGCTACTTTTTTTTACTAATATCTTGGAATGCTCTTAGCCCGTCTTAGCAGAAGTTTTACAAAAAAATTATGGATATTAAATAACTTACGACATAGTTTTAAAAAGAAAGAAATGGAAAAGGTTTCATTGATGAAAAGAGTTCCACGAGGATCAAACTTTTTAGCATACACCGTGTAGCTCCGCTTATGGTAATGTAGGAGTATATAATTATAGTAATGGACTGTACACTTCTTCAGTTTTGTACTTCTGCAAAAAAAAAAAACTAACGCTTGCTTACAAAGCTAAATTTGAATTGTATCAGCTAAGTATATTCCATGATGTACCGTACGGGAACGGCGGAAAGTCATTTTTCGATGAAGAATTTCCCATTGCTCTCCATGTGAAGGTGTACATCAGTTTCGCACTTGTGCTAAAAATATTGCTTGCTTCCAAGCTGAGTTTAAATTATACAGTATCATTTATATTTGAAGCGAAGTCATCTGTCGATGGAGAATTTCACATTGTCATCCCTAAATACGGCAATGTTTTCGGTTTTTTTTTGGGCAAGGAGCTGCTATGGAAGACAATAGACAACAAGCTGCAACGGGCAAACGGGAGAAGGCGCCGTGGCGCACGCACTGTTTCAGTTCTGTTCGCTCAAAAAAAAAACCCTATAAAAACATGAAGGCAACTACGCTCGATTGAGATATTATTTGATTTAAAAAGATACTGATGAATTTAATATAACTTTTGATGGAAAAGTTGCCTTCGAACTATGGATTAACAGTTAATTTGATAGCAAAACCAAGGATAAGGGAATATTACGACAATAGCAACTTGATAGTTAAAAAGTGTAGTATGTGTATATAAATTGAACTGATAAGCTTGACACCATATGCAAAGCCATAGCTTCCAGCCTTCCACCTACGGCATAAATTTTTTCATTTTATTTCAAGAGTTTTATCCTCTCAATCCAATTGGATATGAATGACGAACAGATATTTGGATGTCAGCAATATGTTCTCAAACTAAGAGCAACTCCAGCAGGACCCTCAAAGAGACCCCTAAACCAAAAAAAAAAAAAAGAAATTAAGAGCTCAAGTCAAAAACACTAGTCCCTCAAGTTCTCTCATCGTTGAAATCCTTTGGACTTTGGCCAGATTCGCCAGTGGTAAGTAAATACTTGTTTGGATTGGATTCTTGCCCAAAAGCATGTAAATCTCTCCTCACCCTTAATGAAAGTAAGGCTAGCAACTCTGGGAATGAGCATGCCACCAAGGAGATCCTTGGTCTACCTTTAGATCATTTAACAGGAGAAACTTCATAGATTCATATGAGGAATATTGTCTAGGCAGAAAAATCAAGAAGCATAAAATTGAGCTTCTTGGTCAATCTTTAGATCATTTAACAGGAGAGACTTCATAGATTTATATGGGGAATATTGTCTAGGCAGAGAAGTCAAGAAGCATAAAATTGAGCTTTCATGGGAAGCTGAGGAACCAGAAGGCCTATAGATTAGTTGATAAACTATGCCACGTGCATTGTCCCATGCTTAACTAAATATCCTCTGTGCTAATTGTTTGTTTGGGTAACTTCCTGTTGCCACTGCCATCCAGTCAATTAATAGTACAAAGGCTGGCAGGGACATCCTCCTAGGCTCCTAGTCTGCAGTCGTGGATTATTGAATACTAATACTAACTACAAATTCCGCGGATTCTAGTACTAACCCATCCATGCATTAGTTCCCAGTTATCTGATTTCCCATTCATAAAAACATTGTGTTGTTTTCCTAACAGGGACATGTATCTTTCAAATAACCTCGCCATGGTTGTGATTTGGATCAGAGAAATAACTTGTGGAATTTCCCAGATATATAGGTTTGTTTGGTAGAGCTCCAGATCCAAGAAATTTGTGAGTCACAGATTTCTTGAGCAGGGTATTCCTCCAAAAATCTGATAATCTGGAACTGTTGGTACAGATGTTTAGCCTACCCATTTCCTTATTCTAGATATGTTCTTCATTTTAGCTAATAGACTCCAGATCTGAGAGAGCTCAGAGCTGGAGCTGTGTGCCAAATAGGGTCATTGTAATTGTAAAATGAAAGTATGCAGGAAATTTAACTAAAGCTATCTTTTTTTTTTATCTTACAGCTGAATGTGCCTAATTACACCTTTTTTTTAAGAGAAGCTGGCCGGTTAACTGCCGATCTGCATATTGAAAAAGAAGATGAAATACGAGGAAAAAAGACAAAACTAACACCATAACAACCACAATTACACCATAAAAAAAGGTGCCCTTCACGAACCGAACACAAATTGGCTTACTGTTTTATTAATTTACACATATTAACTGAGAGCTTCCTCTTTTATTAATTTACACATACTAACTGAAGTTAAAGAATAGGGCTTCATAAGCTGAAATACCAAGACCAAAAAGTAGTCTTAAAGTTTTCCATGTTGTATCACTCAAAGAAAATAATAAATGGAAAACATAGGCAGGGTCTAAGGCTGCAAGTGGCCCAGAAACGTTAGAACACCACTGCCTAGAAGCATTGATGCATACTAAGTTGAGTGCTAGCACTGCGAGTACCTAGTCCTTTTGTCGAAATGGTTGTTTAAAAACAAAAAAAAAAACGTATAAGAATGATCATTGAAAGAACTTTTTTTTTATCTTAAAAACGCCAGCAACTATTTTGAGCAAAGGTGTATGAAGATCCTTTGGAAAAAACTGTAGCACTAAGCTGCGAAACTTGCAATGTACAAACTAAAAAGGCCATCCCACAGCTAGAGAACAAAGACCTATTTTGCATAGTGCATAGTTATTTGGCATTAAGGCTCAGTGAAATCACAATCTTTTAGCACTTGGAAGGGGTAATTCAAAAATTAACTGAAAGAACATAAGGAAATTCCTGAATAGTGCATAGATATGTGTTTAGAAGGTGTATGAAAAACAATCATATGCTTTCCTGTTAATAAATAAATAAATCCTTGTAGCTTATGCCTAGTCTCTGCCCAGATTTGGATCATATCCCCTACAATGTATGACCAAGTTTTTTCCAAATTGCACTTTCAGTTGACAAGTACCAGCTCATTTCCTGGTTGCATAAGCACATCAAATAATAAATAAGCTCACAAGAATCATAGCCAGACGTAGTTTGCTGTACAGACAAATGTTTATATCTCACTTCGAACTTACTACAACACGATGCTGCCTTTGATGAGTATACAACAGTTTCAACACACCAAATACAAGGAAAACAAAGCAGTACAATTGCTGGAAAAGATAAGACCCAACATCAAGACAACAAGACACAAGTACACCATCAAAGCAAACCATGAGACCTTTATGTTACACACCAAATCTGTCATCATAAAACTTTGTAGTTTATAGGTATCAGAATAATCCAAAACATCACAAATATATATAAATACATGGAGCAAACCATAGACTAACACTGTGATTTTATTCCCATATATGCATGGAAGAAGAATGAACTCACAGTGCTTTCTTAGTTCCACTTCCACATCACGCGAACTTCCATTCAATAGTCGCCACGATACTCGCTGTAATCGTCCCTCCCAGCAGGTACAACCTTCTCTTCTACCCGCTCTGCAGCCTTCTCCTCCTTGTACTTCACAGCTTCATCAATTGCTAGACCCCCGAGGGCTCCAGCCACAGCACCCACCGCAAGCCCAGTGCCTACTCCATACCTTCCACTCCCACTGCCACTACCGCTGCCTCCAGTCCTCCCTCTCTGCTCATATTGCCTGTTGTAGTCCACCGGCGCAGAGGGCCCTCCGGCGTACTCATACTGAGGTGGTGGAGGTGCAGGTGCAGAGTAGTACCCACTGGGGCGATAGTACTGGTCGGATCCGTACTGCGGCGGGGCCGAGTAGGCGGGAGGGGGCGGTGGAAAGTAGTAAGGGGAGCTGGAAGGCGGAGGGTATTGCCGTTCAGGAGGCGGCGGTGAGCGCTCGCGGATGGTGACGCGGATGCGGAGCTTTCCCTGTGGGCGGCCGGAAGGGCGGAGGAGTGGCAGGCTGACGAGAGCGGAGGCTGCGGGATCGTGGCTAGGGTTAGGGTTCGCGGGGAAGAGGAGGTCGCGGAGAGGAGAACGGGCGGATCCGACGAGCGGCTTGGGCGAATCGGAGGGCTTAGAGTGGAAAACGTCGAGGGACAGGAGGATGGAGGGGTCGTGCGGGGAGAGGTGGGGCGGAAGCGGGAGGACGAGGCGCTCGTTCCAGGTTGGTTTGCACCCGCCGCCGTCGTCGGGGCGGGTTGCGGCACGGCGGGAGGGGTCAAGGTAGACCACGGCGTAGGCACGGAGGTCGCCACGGCGCCAGTTGACATTCTTCAGGTGCTTCCCGGAGACGACGGTAACCTCCAGATCGAGCGCCTTAGGAAGCGCCGCTGACGGCGGCGGTGGCATCGAAGGCGGTGGGGATTGGAATTGGTGGTGAACATTCGGAGGAGGCGGGTGCGGGTGCTGGTGGGGGTGGAGGGGCGAGGAGGGGGACGGCGAAGCCATGGCGCGGCGGCGCGGCAGTGGGTGGCAGTTGGCACTTGCAGATTGCAGGCAGCTGGGGGCTGGGGCGACAGGGGGAGGGCGAGTGGGCGACGATGGATAAAAGTGGTCGTACCACGTGCCCATCCCATCGTAACTCACAACCATGAAGATTTCAGTGCCCGGCCCATTCTCCAGCCCATCATAAATATCTTCTACAAGCCGACAGCCATGAAGATTTCAGAGCCCGGCCCAATTATGAGGCCCATCATAAGTATCTTCTACAAGCCAACAGCCATGAAGATTTCAGAGGCGGCCCCATTACTCAGGCTCACTACTTTTCTGTTTTCTCATGCCAAGCATGAAGCATCATATTCAGGCCCTGTTTCTTCTCCATTTGTGGTTGTTTAATTAACTGAAAGATTATTGTCCTCTAAAAACCAAAACTGAAAGACTATGTGCCTATGTAGTGTATCTTCTGTTTTGAATTTTATGGACAAAGGCAACAAATTCCAAAATGTTTTATATGGCAGTGATGCCCTTTACGCTGCTACGGGCACAAAAAAAAATGAATGAAATTATTGACACAGAATAGTAAATGATTAGATAAATGTGTATTTTCTTAATAAAAATATTTAAAGATAAAAAATATTAATAATATTTTATGCAAAATTAACTAAAGTTAAAAAAATTGCACATCATGAACTCATAGCAACGTTTTCTTGAACTTACTCCCTTCGTAACTAAATAATTGTTGTTCTAGCTCTCGACAAATAACTTTAACTAATTTTATATAAAAATTATTTATGTTTATAGTATATAATTAATAAATCGTTAAATTCACTTCTATAATCAATTTATTTAAAGATATACAATTTTTTTATAAATCTAGTCAAACTTATAGCACAAAAAAACGATAGTTACTGTTTAACTTACATAATTGTGACCCTGAACTGTTTATAAACTCGACAAAACAGGCCGTTGGTCAAATCGTAGCTTGCAAGGTCAGCGCGCGGGCGTGGCCGCGTGGGCGCTGGCGCTCCAATCTCCGCTCGACACCGCGGGCGCGCGGACGGGTTAGCTGAGGCCCGCCGCGCGTCACCCGCCGCCGTCCGGGACCGGGACAGCGAGCGAGCGCGCGAATGTCAAGGTGGCGGCGTGGGTGGTAGTTGGTCACATCCGTTTCGGGGGCCAGGGTCTCCCGCAATGTGTGGGCCGTGACAGCGAGGGGTCGGGCTCCGCACGTTGGTAGGAGGCGGCCCGCAAGAGGCAGGGCGGACGAACCCGCGCCACCAAAGCGCGCTAGCTTCTTAATCCGTCATCAGACTTAAAAATCACGTCGCCGTTGGTCACCCGCCGCGGTGTTTACTAGTACGACGACTGACTACCCAAATTAACCCAAACTGTTGAAGCCTCCTCTCTACCTGCCATTTCAAACGTTTCGTCTCGATCTTTGTCGCGCCCAACCTTGGTTGGTGCAGACCTTAAGCGATTGTTCTCATCAATGATATATATTCCATCATTGGGTTGGGTTGGGTTGGGTTGGGTTGGGAGCTTCAGTATCTATTTAACCATGCAGCGTTAAGAATTTGCCGTGACAGGTGACTGAAAGGAACGTCGATTTTATCGTGTGGCGGAGTGGATAGACATTCCGGACGGGCGTTGCGAGGTCGGTGACAGAATATATAGGCGCATGGACCCGTAGTGGCAGCATTAGCTTGTTCAATGCCGATTCTTCCAAAGCTCCGAAACGATGTTGCTGAGCTCAAACATTTATTACTATTCTTTTTCGATTAGCAGAAGTACAGAACAGTCGCAAATGCTGCTAATAACATATGTGCATTCATTCACACTCCGCTCTTAATTATGAACTCATAAACATATAGAATTTATCTATACCTAAAAGATTGGGCCAAAAAAATCTAGCTAATATAGAACTCTTATATTAGTGTCTCCCTAATACATGTTGTGTGTTTAACGTGTGGTGCCAATAGAAAAACCGCACGTCTCTCTAACTAGTATAGTGCATGTGCTAACGTTACGACATTATTTCAGAGATGCCCATAAAAACTAACAAATGGCGATATAATGATGTAGTATACAATCTAGAAAACACTTATGCATAACAAGGTATAATAAATTTATGTCTTGCATTAACTATCTAATTTACAATCTTCTTAAGTCTATAACCGCTTCTTGGCGCCCTCTCGTCGGTTTCCTTTTTTTCTTTCCGTTTTTTTCTTCGATTGGGTTTTTTATTTTTAATTAATAATTCGGCGACATCAGGTTTCGAACGCGTCTCGTTGTGCGTTAGATGCAATGAAGTCTGTGCGGAAGCCTCATCATCATAATCACTGTTGATACAAAGAACTGTGATCGTAGGATTGCGTTGAAGCCTGTGAGGGGTGAGTTTTAGCCTTTGATTTTAATGAACACGATTTTCTAGGTACAGTAGAGTTGATGTGCAATGGTTGGACTCCTCAGCGAGGAACGTATTATTTGGTGTACCTAGCATAGTTTTGATTGTTCCCTTATAAAAGAGATTGTATTGTTCGATGACACAAGCCGATCCACCTACTAGCTTGTAGCTCGTTTACAAGGGAGAGGATTCACTTGGTGCCTTCTTTACAAAAATGGAACATTTGAATAGGCTAAAGGGTACTTAGTCTGATCGGCTAAGTCACTTGAGCGACACCCCACATGTCCTAAGTTTGATTTTTCGTCGGAGCGAATTTCAGTATGTGGTTTCCTTGATTATTTCAGGACTTACCGGCGCTATGCTTTTAGTGGTAGGCGACGTCAGACAACGAGGCCTCTGTGGCGTAGTGCCTAAACATTAAACAATCTTTTACAACTCATTTTCTTGTGTATATCCTTAAAATGATAACTAAAGTGATATCCTTGTAAATTATCCATCATGAGAGAAGTCCAGGATTTTAAAACAAATTGGACTTTTGAGGGCATGTTTAGAACGCGGGATATTTTCCTGTTCCTATACTTTTTCCGTGAAAATGAACTGATTCCTGTAAAATTCATGCGTTCCAAAGAGGCCCTAAAATTAGGCCTTATTGGTTACACAGGAATACAAAGCAACACAAGAATACCCCGCAGAGAGGCTCGATCATATAAACAATTTTATATTATATACGAATCTCTACTTAAATTTCCTTCATGCAAGGCACCAACGCAAATCATTTATATCCATCAGTTAGGTTTACTAATAGATGGCGATACGTACTCACCTCTCTCTATATAAAAAAACTCGCGCTATGGGGATTGGACAACCCTAGGCTAATGTAGCTTAAGGTAAATGACTTATCATCTCAGCTCGAGAAATCCCCGAACTCAATACCTCACCCACATTGGGCCCTAAGTCCTTAACCCGATGAGAAAGTTGATGCCACAAACCTGTGCTCTGGGAACGCGAGGCATATGAGGAGTATTTTTTCCATACCGCCCACCAAAGATTCACACTCTTGGACCTTTAATTCCTGGTCACAGGAGATGACATCTAGAGACTGCAGACAACGTTGTAAAAGCGCATATTACATGCATGCACGTTAAGAATTGTACCCTTTTCCTCCTCTCTTACTGCCCTTGCACAGATCGGTTAGGGTGCTCTTGCACAGATCGGTTAGGGGTATTTGGTTTGTTGTCACGACACACAAGTAGCCATAAGGTGATTAGGTGATTATTATGTAGTTCATGTCCCTTTTAATTTGGTACCATTGTACTTTTATTCAATTTAACTATTTATTCAATGCCTAAAATCATCTCTTTAGCTAATCAATTGTCAAAACTCCAAATCTCTACTTAAAGAAAAGCAAGTATGAGAGAGAGAGAGAGAGAGAGAGAGAGAGAGAGCAGCTGGCGAGGCAAATAAACAAATGCAAGAATGCAACAGCATCTGCAACTACCCAGAAGTCCAGAACAGAGGAACAGGACCAGAAGTCCAAGCAAAGCAACTGAAGTAAAAATATCGAATTTACCAGGGATCTACAATGAGAAAGCGGCCATGGTTGAGAGTTGAGAGTCCACGAACTCCACCAAGAGTCCAAGACCCAATCACAAGCATCCACTTCCTTTGCTCGCCTTTTCTTTAAGGCCTCCAACGGTGGAGCCGGAATAAAACTCCGGCCACTTCGGCATCCGCCGGGGAATTTGATTCTTCTCCCCTATATACTCACGCTACCTTCCACCTTCCCCTAATAATCCTCTCCCTCGCCTTCTTCGCTACCAGCTAGACAGCTCAGCTCAGGTGGGCAGCGGCCAAGATGATGGCGGAGATGTGGACGCCGGTGCTGTTTCCGCCGACGGCGCCCTGCTTCTGGCAGCAGGACAAGCACTCGGTTTTCTGGCGGAGAGGAGACGCGTGGACGGCGGAGGAGAACAAACAGTTCGAGAAGGCGCTGGCGCAGATCGACCGGAACGCGCCGGACCGGTGGGAGAAGGTGGCGGAGATGCTGCCCAGGAAGACGGTCGACGACGTGAGGAACCACTACCACGACCTCGAGAACGACGTCGGCTTCATCGAGGCCGGGCTCGTGCCGTTCCCGCACTACAGCAGCTCGGCGGTCCCGTCGTCGGCCGGGTTCACCTTCGACGACTGGGACGGCGGCGACGGCGGGTTCAGACGCGGCTACTGCCTCAATAAGCGTGCGCGGGGGTCGGAGCAGGAGCGGAAGAAGGGTGTCCCCTGGACGGAGGAGGAGCACAAGTAAGCAACAATCCCCACCCACGACAAGCAAGCAGGGTCGATGGATCCGCTCGCTCGCCTTCTTTTTTTTCCGTCCGTGTGCTAAAAATGGCGAATTTTTCTCGTTTCGTGTCTGTCTCTCAGGCTTTTCTTGATCGGACTGAAGAAGTACGGGAGAGGAGACTGGCGAAACATCTCGCGCAAGTACGTGACGACGCGGACGCCGACGCAGGTGGCCAGCCACGCGCAGAAGTACTTCATCCGGCTCAACTCCGGCGGTAAGGACAAGCGCCGGTCCAGCATCCACGACATCACCACCGTGAACCTCCCCGACGAAGACCGCGGCAACTCCCCGCCGTCGCCGCCCGCGGTCACCACCAACCCTTCCGTCGCCCTGGTGGACATGAAGCCGCCGCCCTTCATGGCGCCGTTCCCGGCTGGCGTGCCGCACCCCTACGTCAACGTGAAGCTGGAGCCCAAGAGCTCGCTCGTGGCCGGCCTGGGCTTCGACGACTCCGTCTTCCTGCAGATGCATTGCGGACAGTTGTGACGGGGCGGTTCTTGCGGCGAGAAACCGCTCCCATCTCAACACCGCCTGCCTCGCTCGTCTCCGACCGAGCATCAGGGCCGGCCGGGCAAGTCATAGGCGGCAGCTGGTCGATCGTCGTGCTTCAGGTGTACGTTTACTCCTCCTATCAATCAGATGGCTAGCACGTCGCGTGTGTGGATGAAGAGTGGCACGGTCTCGGCCGGCGTCCAGATGCCAGCTCGCGGCAGCTCCGAGTGACTGACCGTGTTCATCGAGAACAAGAGGGCCGTTGCAGCGTCCATTTCAGTTCAGTGTACATAATTCTCAACAAGTACAGAGCCCAATTAAGAGCTTCCACGGTACTACGTCGCGTCGGTACCGAATAATAAAACATTCCATAAAACAGAAGCCTTTTCCAGCGTCACCGGGCGACGGCGGCTTGGATTAGGATCCAGGATCACGTACTGGGTCAGAAGATTTCTGTACCGGCTTGTTAATGTGTTTTTTTGGTGTGCAAACGCTTGTAGTGTGATGCTTGTTGCTTGTAGGGTCTCGCAAGGTTTTTGTCCGCCATTGTTGCTTTGCCCGTTACTACTAGATATGTTGTTCTAAAATGAAAGACAGTATAAGATGTGCTCGGCTCTGGCTGATGACTTCTCAAGCTCTCTCGTGTGTCAGCCTTTGTTGTAGGAACAACAGAAACCTGAAACACAGCCACGAGCCCACAATCCAGCAGGAGATCGGTCGGTCTCACTCTCACCGTGAAGTGTGTCCATGCTGCTATAGTTTAACCATGAGTTTAACTACTCAGTTCTCACCTCGTGTGGTCGTCTCCTCCATCTCCATGTGGAAGCACCGTACTCGTACTTGCCATCCATGTGACCAACGTACAGTACTGCCATCTTCTTCAAATAAAATATTCGGCCGCATGCATCTTGCTCTTGTGCCCATGCGCGTATGTTTCCCCTCCCTTGAAACTCCTTCCCCGATCGATCTGGCTCCAGATTGGCAGTCGCAACATCGGAAACCGGGAAGATTTGATTGGTTTCTCCACAGCTCAGCTACTAGTAGTAACTCAAATTGTGAAATCATGCAGTGAAGGTGGCAAAGAAGCGCGTCGGCTGCCTGATAATGGCTGGCACGCAGTAGTAGTAGTAGTAGGCGCTGAGTTGGAGGTCCACTGAACAAGAAGGCATCACATGCTCCAATAATCTCCCGTCTTTCTCACTGTCCTCTTTTTTTTTCCCCCATTCTGAAAGCAAAGCCATGGATGGCCCCTGTGGAAGTACTAGTACCTTCCACTCCTTACTGCAACATTCATCAGTGGGCGCACACTGTGCAGGCAGCAGGAACAGCACAGCTCGCTTCAAGATTCACTCATTGCCCAACTAGAACACACGCCGGCCCGGCACAGGACCGTCGCCACGACGTGCGGATCCACTCGATCGAGCCTTCAGTGGCGCACACTGTGAAGCCGGCTCATTCCATTCACAGCAGTGGGAAACTGCAACCAAATGCTAAAACAAGGGCTTTCCCAGAAAGCGAGGCATTGCTCGATTGTTGCCGTTTATATAATAGTAGTAGTAGTATGTGGTACTACTGCAATATGGAATCCAAAATCCATGGCCGGTCGGTATGTTATGTACGTACGTACTCCATGTTCCACCTGATTGTTTGTGTTGAGCACGCGCACGCCCCCACCGAGCAGCTAGCGGCCCCGGCGTTTAGGTGGCCTGGTACCATCTCCTCGCCGTGTCGTTCGCCGGCGACCCCGATCCCGACGTGCGAGAAAGTGACGGCGGCGCAGACTGGAGAAGAGATCGGCCGTGTCCGTGCCACTTGCCTCGCATGTGGCGTCTGACTCGGCCTTCGCTGGGGAATTCCAGTTGTGTCACATCACCACCGTTCGCCAGCGCCTGAGTCTACTTTCTCCCGGCGCCACGAATCACCCATCATTCGCCCTCGCTCACCAGTCCAGAGTTTCGCTTGCGATTCAGTGCCCAGATCGCACTGTTCTGAACCTCTGAGGAGCCGGCGAATGGGGCTGTCTCGTCTGGTCAGGACAAAAGCGTAAAAGCGCCTGATACTACCACATGAGCATCTCTGAATCTGACGACGGTGGCTGCTGCCGCCCCCGGCCGCTAACCACCACCCCGTTTTTGTTTTTAAACGAGCTCGCCTTTATTGCCGTGCCTGTTGCGTTTGCTGATCATGGCGTGCCCTGTCCCATGTACGCTACGCTACACAACACAAACGCCTGTGTGTGTGTGTGTGTGTGTGTGTGTGTGTGTGTGTGTGCGTGCTGCCTGCGCTGGCTGGCTCCAGCCACACGCCGAGGGCCAGAGCCAGGCTGCTCTGGCCGCAACTTGCCGCGCGCAGGCAGTGGAGAGGAGCCGCGGGCGGGCGCGGGGCCCCGGGAGCACTCGTCGGGCACACACACACGCAAGATTCATGCGAATCCAACGCGACGCCGGGCGGGCCAAGTGCGCCTTGTCCCGTTGCTGCGTTGGGCGCCTCCCGTTGCGCCGGCCGGCCGGATGCTTTGCGATTGCATGCAGTCGCTTTCTCTTTCACCACCCTCCCCTCCCCTGGCCGCTCCGCTTTCCTTTCCGGCGTCCTCTCCCTCCTCCTGGGAGCCGGCAACGGGTGCTGCTTTCCGTTGCGTCGCGCCCCGGACCCTTGCTCGTGCCAGGTGAAAGCCCCGGGCGGCCGGCGTCGCTTGCTAGTGCTGCTCCTTTCCGGTCTTTACGCTGCCATTGGGCGTGGGTGAAAGTGGTGGCGTGGCAAAGCGTCCAGGGCCGTGGAGCTTTTGGGCGTCATGCCCGCGTTAGCCCCCCTTTTTTTTTCTCCCTGAAGGCAAATGTTCGGATTCGGGCAAATGGACGATATAATTGAGGAAATTGAGGTGCAGGGCAGAGATTCCAGATTCCGAGCCCACCTTTCTAGCGCCGGACGGACCACCGGCACCGAGACGTGCGTGCCTGTCGCAATACCTGCAAAACATACTATATGATATAGTATCAGTATCATAATCGAGAGGAAAAAGAATAACCATGTGTGTAATTGCTCGACAACATTGTCATTTTCCTTTTTACCTATACCTAGAGCGCACTAGTAGAGAGGTAGAGCCTCTTTTCCTTTCCTTTTCTACACCCGTTTTCTGAGTAAGTGGTGCTTGTATCTGCGCTCCAACTAGAGAGCTAGAGCCTAACACGATTTTTTACACCCGTTATCTGAGGAAGTGGTGCGTGTACCTGCTCTCCAATTTGGTATAGCAGCTAGAGCATCTTTAACAGGTACAGCGATTCCAGCGAACTGTGAACTTCCACGTTCCACCATAGTTGACATGTTTCCCTTCTCCATGGTTGACTTGTGAGCACCTTAAATATTGCACTCTTCGCATCAAATAACGTCAAATAGCAGAATTATTGAGCATGGCAGGTAGAAATAGCTTCCTTCTAGGAAGTTTTGCAACCAGAATGGTTTCATTTGACCCTGTTCGCTTGAACTATTCTTAGCTTGTTTGAGTTTGTTCCCTCTTACAGAACATTATTCAATCAATTTATTCTCTCTCACGTAACACTATTCAATCATGCGACTTTTCCACCAGTCCAATAGGCTTTGCTCAAACTTGTCTCACCAGAGAAGTTACATAACTGGTGAGGTACATTGATTAAAAACAGACATACAAGTATGGATCTATGATAGACCATTGGCATATATCAGATTATTCTGTTCTGCTCATTTTCTTTTTAAGATGCCATTGAAATCTTTATCTTCAAACAGCTACTGATTCCACTAGCTCTGGTGTCAACCAGTCTGCAATCTGTACCACAGATAAATATTTGCAGAAGTTCCAAGTCTGATAATTCACACCCCCACAAAACCCCTTCCTTTGAAATGGCTGAAAGTTCAGAACTGTAATTTTACAATGAGAGCTGTTGAAGCTGATACTGCGTTAGTCGTCATCAAGGGTTCGACCTTTCTGAATACCGACGCTGGCTAATTTGCATGCCTGCACTGCACTACAAAATTTCTTCCTGCTGTCTGGACTCTGGAGAGCTTGATGTTTTTGACAGAAAGCAAGAACTATATAGAAGAGGTAAGACTAAGCGTGAACATCTCTCTCTCTCTCTCTCTCTCTCTCTCTCTCTCTCTCTCTGAAAAAAGAAGGCGTGATTCCGTGAAGATGGAACCCAATAGGAAGGCAAAGCTGAAAGGGTGACATACAAGTGCAACAAATGACAAATCTGCGTGATAAATTAGAGGACGGTAAATAGCCTGTACATGTTAAACACTGGTTTCATAAGGTAAAAGTTTCTCTTTTCAAACTTTGTCAGAAAGTGGTTCGCCTTACCAGCGGAGCTTTATCTTCTGTAACTCTTATAAGAAGGGGATATTAAGTGTACTCATAAAATTAAACTCAATAAGAATCTATAACAGTTCCTCCAAGCAGCAACCTGATGGAAGCATCAGGAGTAGTACACTGTACACCGAACTTCACACGACTTTTAACAGAATCAGGTCGTTTTTCTGAGCCATTGATTGATAGCAGTTCAGTTTTTATTTGCGGAGAACTTCAATTCTACTTCACCAAAATCTGCATTGATTGATTCTGGCACCTATAGTGCCCTTACCTGTTCAACTAATAATGCGGAAAAGGTTCAAACTGAAATCTATTATATAATAACTAAAAGGTTACTGCAGATTCACTAGAGCGTTAAGCAATATGGACAGCAGGACAGGTGATCTCCCATCCACGGATCCACCCAATGATCGCTTTGCAGCTTGCGTGTACCAACAGTCCAACACCGCTGGTGAAAATGGTTGGACGCAGTTAATGCAAGCGCATTGTCTCTTGAACAAGTAAAAATCTATGGGTGTCCAGGCCAGACCAAACGATACGCGAACTGGCTGCGCCGCTGAGGGAGTTCTGGGCTGGCGTTGGAGGACGTATGCGAGGGCCCTATGCGAGGGGAAGGTTTACTTCCGATGATTGGGATGGCCCCAGCCCTAAGGCCCAAGGCCCAAATGTGCTGTTTAAGGCCTGTTTGGACCACATGTCTAAACATTAGCCCACATTATGAAAATAGATTAAGCGTGTGCTAATTATGAAATAATAAGGCTAATAAACTCTAATAATCAATTAGCCCTTATTAGCCCTAAATTAACTCACGTTTAGACTTTCTAATTGATAATATAAAAACATACATTAATCATTAGCTTTTGGATCCAAACACCTCGAAATCAAGATCGGATGCATTTTTTTGGAGCATTCTAAATTAATGAGCAAACATACTTGTTTTCTTAAAAAACACGGAATGCTATGAATTTATTATATATTTTATATGATGAGAAGTGTGAACCCTCTTGATTTCCATGATTCGAGTCGTCTTGGTTTTACGTTCAGTTAGGTACCCTGTGGCAGAGGATTTGAAGGAAAGCCTTGCATAGGCTTGATCTAGAGGCGACCAGGCATGACTCATGAGCAATCACAGGCATAGTCTATTTGGTGTCTGACCATGGATCGATGGGTATGCTCGATCGTGAGCAACCAGACTGGGGATGCCCGGTGGTGGTGCGCTTGTGGCAGCCATGGTGGCTTGTTTGATGACATGTTGCTTGGAGCGAAAGTCTTGCTTAGCTTGTAGCCAACGTCGATGGCGATGACATTCTCGAACGTCATGCTCTTCTTTAAAGGCGTCGTCGAAGAACCATTTCTTATCAGATCTACTCCTTTTACCAGAGCTACCTTAAAACCATACGACCTCCTTTCACCAAGATAGATAACTGACGAATTTGCATGGTTGCATGGACTACTGCCTCCTCACATCTCTCTTCTGCAATTCTAGCCATATGGTCTTAAGTTAGCTTTGACAGTGCCACCGATAATCTCTTCTCTGTGCCGATGTCGATTTGGTCTCTTCGTTGGCAGATACTTTGCCGATGAGGTCACTTTGGTCTAGTTTTTTGGCTGATGCTTTGTATCGTTATTGTTGGTAGTTTGTCTCATCTTCTCTAGGTGGAGGCTTTGACAGCTTGATTATAACGTCTTATGTCTATTTTATTCTCATAGGTTCAGTCTATTTGAGTGTTTAAAGCTAAAAGTTCTCTCCCACAACATTTTTCATGTTGCCCTAATGATTTTTCAGGTCGTTTACCACTGCCTTGGTGGTATATAACCTGTGCTACATGGATTCGCTTGTAGTTGTATTTTGTATATCTCTTTTTTTTTTAATGAAACTCATACGATGACATATCTGTATAAAAATATAATTTGTGCATTGGGTGTGAGTCCACGCCATGATTTTCAACCGTGACCATCATCAAATTAGGCTTAGGCCGTAATTTTTTACTTAACCAGACACAACATGAGAAAAAAACTAAATATAGAATGAACATGGGACGGTTTAAACCTTTATGCGCTAGCAGATTCTGAACTCTCTCTAATTCCTCTCAGATTTTACACTAAACGCAATTGTTGCTATTGTTGAGATTCGGCTATCTAGGACTTAACAGTACATCAGTTTATTGTTGAGATAGTGGATTTTCCTGCACGGAGCATGCTTCCCTCTCGTCTATACTTGTTTGTTTAACTGCTCCCAAGATTTGGATCGTAACATTCTAGAATCCTAGGTGAAAATTACTATATAAAACGTCTTTCGGTTCGAATGTTACAGAAGTGGACGTAACAACAGACTGCAGCTGCTCCTAACCACGTATCTGCCCTTGGCATGTTCAGATCAACCGGGTTCTTTCTTCGTGAATTGGTGCCCCAGAATCCATGTGCAAGCTGACAGAAACGTCCCTTTCCCGACGAGGAAAGCCCCCCCCAGTTGTCGATTCAGCCTCAGCGGCGGGGCTACGCCTTTTTGTTCGCTAGGCATTACTGCTAGTTGATGGATAAGCTTTGGCTTCTAGTGTACTTTAGTTTGTTATACTTTAGTTGTTAGTCCTTTTCAGTTTTTGGATAATTATAGGTTGCTTTTGTTTTAGACTAGCTTTATTGTACTGTATTAGGAATATGCTTTTGGAGCAAACTTATATCCTACGAAAGCTTTATTGAGCTCCTGTTTATATAAAGGGATACAAAGACTAGAGGCAGTGAGACCCTAGCAGCAACAATCATGAATCATATTTTACTAACAATTGGTATCAGAGCTTGGGTTGCTAGAGAGCCAAGAACACCACATTTTCCACCCTCCTAGTCATGTCTTCTTCAGCAGAGCGCGCCGCCGCCGCCATGGCCAAGACTGTGGCCATCGAGGATGGTGCATCGGGGGCGCAGGGCGACTCCCACAGCCGGGCCGCGCGTCTATTGGCTGCAGAGGCAGTAGCAGCGGCGGCAATCCAGGCGGCGAGGCAGGCTGCAGCAGCAGCAGAGCAGGCGGTGAGGACCACGCAGGCGCTGCGAGCGGAGATCGCTGCAGAGGAGGAGGAGTAGGTGGAGAAGGATGTCAGGCGCTCGGAGAGCTCACGCGATCGGAGGGATCGGCGCCGCTCTCAGTCCCCGCGCGACCGCAGGCGAGGCCGCGGCGGCGGGCACCATGAGTCGCGGGACAGGGTGGTCTACCGCGACTCCGGCAGCAGCACGGCGTGGCCGATGCTGGACAAGACCAACTACCATGAGTGGTCGCAGCTCATGAAGTTGCGGATGCAGGCGTGCGTGTGGGAGGCCCTCGAGGGAGGTCCGGTCCAGTATCGCAACAATCGGCGGGCGCTCGAGGTGATCGTGGCTGCTGTGCCCAAGGAGATGGGCATCCCGCTCATGGACAAGGCATCGGGAAAGGAGGCGTGGGACGCCATCGCTGCAGCAAGGATCGGCGTGGACAGGGTCCGACGGGCGACGCTGCAGCGACTTTGCTGAGACTGAGAGAACATCGGCATCCAGCCCGATGAACAAGTCGATGATTTTACCATCCGACTGTCGACTCTGCATCAGTAACTCGTCATCCACGGCGACCGGGACATCACCGAGGAGCGCGTGGTGGAGAAGTACCTTCGATCGGTACCGGCGAAGTACGCGTAGATCGTCGTCGCCATCGAGCAATTCCTCGACTTTGAGGCGCTCACGCTCGAGGAGGTGACCGGAGGCTCAAGGCGGTGGAATTTCTCGAGGCGCAAGCACCAATCGGGCCGATGGTCGTCGGAGGGAAGCTGATGTACACTGAGGAGCAGTGGAGAGAGCGTTGGAGGAAGGAGAAGAAGGGCGCTGCCGATGCCAATGGCTCTGCCGATACCGATGGATCGGCTCCCAGACATCAGCGAGGTCGCGGAGGAAGGAACCAGCGGGGCCGTGGCGGCGCGCGTGGCCGAGGGCGCAGCGCTGGCCGCGGAGATGGCGGCGGTGTTCGCGGCCCCCCGGGTGACAACCGTGGGCCGAACACCTGCCTCAACTGTGGCTTGGAGGGCCACTGGGCGCGCGATTGCCGATTGCCACGACGAGAGCGCGGCGGAGACAGCGGCGGTGGAGGTGATCGTGGCGGCCGAGGAGGTGATCGAGGTGGAGGCCGCGGTGGCAGTGCTGGTGGATACGCTGGGCGTGCCCAGTACGCCGAGTGCGAAGAAGACGGCGGGTTGTTCATGGCACACACGTTCGTCGAGCTGGACAAGGGTGCATCGGCATCCTCTTTGGCCGCGCAAGAAGTCACTTTGGAGGAGCCAAGGGCTCGAGCTTTCCTCGGTACCGATGAAGAAGAAGAAGAAGAAGAAGAGAAGATGGGAGGTTGGTACCTCGACAGCGGAGCAACGCACCACATGACGGGGCGTCGCGAGCTCTTTGCCGATCTGAACACCGACGTCTGCGGCACCGTGCACTTCGGGGACGCATCCAAGGTGGACATCCGCGGCATCGGCACCATTGTGTTCCGAGGCAAGACCGGCGAGCATCGGATGCGGCAAGGCGTGTATTTCATCCCTGCCCTCAAGAACTCGATCATGAGCCTCGGGCAGTTGGACGAAGGCGGTTCAAGGTGGAGATTGCCGATGGCGTGCTGCGCATCTGGGATCGCAGTCGTCGTCTGCTTGCCAAGGTATCTCGAGGAGCTAACCGCCTCTACATCCTTCACTTAGAAGTTGTGCAGCCTTGCTGTCTCGCCATGCGCAAGGATGACAAGGCATGGCAATGGCACGAGAGGCTCGGCCATTTGCACTTTGATGCACTACGACGCCTGAGCAGAGGAGAGATGGCCCGTGGGATCCCCAAGATCGACCACGCGGAGCAGGTCTGCGACGTCTGCGTCACCACCAAGCAGACACGGCGAACCTTTCCATCAGCATCAGCGTACCGTGCCCAGGAGCACCTGGAGTTAGTGCACGGCGACCTTTGCGGACCTGTAACACCACCGACATCAACAGGCAACCGATACATCCTCCTACTGGTGGACGACGCCACTCGATTCATGTGGGCGGCGCTACTGCCGACCAAGGATGCTACTGGGGAGGCAATCAAGCGCATCAAGGCTGCAGCTGAGGTGGAGAGTGGCTGCCAGCTCAAGGTCCTGCGCACGGACAATGGTGGCGAGTTTACCGTCGCTGAGTTCAGCTCCTACTGTGCCGATCAAGGTATCAAAAGGCACTTCAGTGCCCCTCACTCCCCTCAGCAGAATGGTGTTGTTGAGCGCAGAAACCAGACGGTGGTGGCCATGGCGCGAGCTCTGCTCAAGCAGCGCGGTCTACCGGCAAGATTTTGGGGGGAGGCAGTGATGACGGCGGTGCACCTCCTGAACCGTGCCCCGACGCGTGCACTGGAAGGCATCACCCCCTACGAGGCATGGCATGGCCGATCGCCGACGCTGGGCCACCTCAAGGTGTTTGGCTGTGTCGCCTACACCAGGCGCCTGACTCAGCTTCGCAAGTTGGATGACCGCGGCGAGGCCGACGTGTTCATCGGCTATGCGGAGGGCGCGAAGGCATACAAGGTCTACGATCCAGTGTCCCAGCGCGTGCGCATCAGCCGTGACGTCGTGTTCGACGAGGGTCGCGGCTGGGACTGGACATCGGCATCGGCAAACACATCGGCAGAAGGGAGCAGCGACTTCACCATCGAGTACCCCTAGGAAGAGGTGGTGTCTGGAGCTCCCAGATCGGCATCATCATCGCCATCGGCACCGCGCCTCACTACACCGGAGCCGTCACAAGGTACCTGTCGGGTACGAAGGTAAGGGGTACCCTAAACCCTTCAATAAATTAACGCTAAACATAGCAACCATTTTTAAGGCAAGGATCAGCCTATTGTTCGGTGAGACGTGGCCCATCAATCGAGGGCCCCCGCTACACCGACTGCGGAAACCAGCCACTGCCCCGGCTCTACCTCGACGACGGACGAGGGGTTGGACGAACGACCCCCCGGCTTCACCTCGACGACGGACGAGGGGTCGGACGTACGACCCCCCGGCTTCACCTCGACGACGGACGAGGGGTCGGACGTACGACCCCCCGGCTCTACCTCGACGACGGACGAGGGGTCGGACGAACGACCCCCCGGCTCTACCTCGACGACGGACGAGGGGTTGGACGAACGACCCCCCGGCCTCTACCTCGACATCGACCCCCTCAACCCGTCGACGCCTCGACCTTCCAGGCACCGTCGGTGGACGAGGGCTCGAGTAACCCAACTACTCCGTCATGGGTAAAAGTAAACCCACCTGACGACATGGGCGCCTGCGTCCGCTGTCAAATCCGCCAACTCCCCGTCCAGTCCCCGACTCCCGTCGACTGTGCCGCCACTGCCGCCACTACGCAAGTACGGACTTCTACAGTACCCCTCGGAAAGTAAATAGTGCGACCCTCGACGACGGCTTCGGGAACGTGACAGAGTCATACGGGGCTCGACCCCCCCCCCCTCGACCGAGGGCTCGACCCCCTCCTCTTCAACAACTCCGGTACGGAAGACGTCCCATCCGCCCCATCCCACTTCGGCCATGGGACTCGTGCCCGCCTGCGAATACTGTACTGCGACGACTTCTACTGATGCCACGACCGGGGACGCCTGAAGGACGGGAAGACCACGCCGCCACAGTGCTCGATGTCTCTTCGCCGACACTGTGCCGTGGATGCGCCGCCCATACTTCTACTATTAGGGCCCTGTACCCTCGAGTCTCCCCCTTGGTCTATAAAAGGGGACGCCGAGGTAGATGAAAAGGGGGGCTCTCGTCAGAGACTTCTTTTTCCAGGTTTCTCTTTGAGGACTCCAATCCGACCTTGGTTCTCAGGGACCCTAGACCACACCACACACACATACGCTCGATCGACCCCTCGGGAGGCCGACTCCGTGTAACACTGCTTGTACCCCCCCTGTACGAGCACGCTTTGGGTGCGAGATAATACAAGTCATCCTCCCCCGCTGGACGTAGGGCCTTCTTCGCCCGAACCAGGATAAATCTTGTGTCCATCTTGCATCACGTCTGAGAGAGGGAGCACGCGATATACAAATTTACTCGTTGGTGGTCTTGACCCCCGGGTCATAACACCGACAGTTGGCGCGCCAGGTAGGGGGATTCGCGTGCCGATCAACTCCGAACTACTCTCTCAGATGGATTCCACCATCCCACCGTTCCCGTTCAACACCGTCATCTGGTTTGGCAGTCTAGGGTTCGTTCCTACGGACCAGGGCGACTTCATAGTCTTCCCCTCCGCCCGTGGCCTAGACGTCAGCAGTTCCGCTGCACCGGAGCCAGCTAGGATCAGACGACGGCCCCTCCACTTGCGACTCTGGCCTGCGATCAGGAGGAGGCGCGAGCGACTTCGACGCGCTCGCCGTCGTGCGAGCTCTGGGGTGCCGGATACCGTTCCCTCGGTCCCAGCTGGCGACACGGCCCCCTCTCCTAGGGGTCCGCTTGACCCACGCTTGTGGGCCGAGGGCAGGCGTCTCCCCGAGTGGGACTTTGACTCTTCTGCATCATCATCCCCGGAGGCTCCCGTGGCTTCTCCGACACCTACGACCCCCTCACCACCGCGCGGCCTGTTCCCATATGGGCTCCGCAACAGCGCCGGGCTCTACTCTGCCTTCGCAGGGCAGCGAGTACATACCTACGACGAGTCCCCATGGACGCCGTCATGGGCGACGATCGATCCCGTCACTACCCCTTCACTGGGCGAGCCAGAGCTGCCCCGTACGTGGGGAACGTTACGGCGGCGCCTGGAGGAGGAGGAAACAGGCAGGCTCTTCCCCCACTTCTACCACGCCGACTTCGACTCGGACTCTCCCGACGAGAGTTACGACTCCACTCGGGAGTGCTTCCATCTCGACGAGCAAACCGTCCTTCAGGACGACGTCGACGACACAGCGGACACCGAAGAAGGGAGGGAGGCCAATGCCACGCCACCTCGAGACGCCATCCCCCCAAATCCCGATAGAGCCGATCCACCCCCCGATGTCCAGATTACGCAGGTCCGAGAGCTCCTCGGCAAGCTCGAGGAAGAGCGCCTGCGTCTTCAGCAGCTTGAACATGCCCTCGAGCGGGATCAAGGGCGTCCTCAGGGTGGAGGAGCTCGCGAGCGGGCCCGGGAGGTCCACCGGCAGATCGTCGAGGAAGGTAACGTTGAACCCCGAGTCTTCAACCGCGCCAGCCAGAATGTTGTAGCAGCCGCGATGCTGCTCCGCGACATGCCGGCGCCATCGACCCCCCAGGCACAACGTATTAGGGAAGAAATCCAGGGGCTACTCCAAACTGCGGCCGTCCAGCAGGCGGAGAGCTCGGCCTCGAGGCGTCGAGGGGCTGCCTCTGAGCGGCAAGCAGCGCCCCCTCGACAAAATCGGGAGGCCTCTGTCCACCAGAACAAGGCGCCCCAGGGCCGGGTCGAGCCACGACCGGTTCGGGAATGCCTCGTCGACGACCTCCCCCCTCGAATTAACAATCGACGTCGATGCGGCGATGCCGAGGCTCGAGGCTACAACGCTCACCGAGGCGGGCGCTACGACAGTGACGAAGACCGATGTCGGTCTCCGGAGCCACCGGGGCCTCGAGTCTTCGGAAGAACTATCCGACGGGCCTCCCTGCCCGTGCGTTTCCGTCCACCCACCAGCCTGATCAAATACAACGGCGAAACCAAGCCAGAGCTCTGGCTTGCCAACTTCAGGCTGGCATGCCAGCTGGGTGGAGCCAAAGATGACCTCGTCATCATCCGGCAACTCCCGCTATTCCTCTCCGACACCGCTCGAAGGTGGCTCGAGGAGCTACCCCCGGACTTGATCCAGGACTGGTCCGACCTGGTTCGGATCTTCGAGGGCAACTTCAAGGGCACCTACGAGCGGCCGGGCAACTCCTGGGACCTTCGCAGCTGCAAGCAGAAACCAGGAGAGACCCTCCGCGCCTTCACCCGCCGATTCTCGAAGCAACGTACCGCACTGACTCACATTTCCGACCACGAGGTCATCACGGCGTTCATCGCCGGGACGACCTGCAAAGAGTTGGTGCGGGAGCTGGGGCGAAACATCCCCAAGACCGCCAACGAGCTCATGGACGTCATCGCCAACTACGCGGCTGGCGAGGAGGCCGTTGGCGCATTCTTCCAGACTCCCCCAGCGAAGGAGGAGGGCAACGCGGACGAACCCGGGGGCTCGGACGATGGGCCCAAGAGAAACAAGGGGCCCAGGAGGAACAACGACGGCAACGGCGGCCAGAAGAAGAAGAACCAACGGGGCCGGCGCGTCGTCGAGCCCAACGTCGAGCAGGACGACGACCCCGACGACCTTGTCGCTGCAACGGACAAGCGGAAGCCTCGAGGGCCCCCTCCCGACGGGGGCGTCTTCGACAAGATGCTGAAAGAGCCTTGCCCCTACCATACGGGGCCGGCCAACCACCGCCTCGAGGATTGCCGATGCTTCAAAGGCACTTCGTCCTCCCTGGTCCCAGGAGAGATGACGGCAAGGAAGACCCGCCCTGTGACGTCCAAGTCAGGGGCGATGTTCAAAAGGGAGGCTTCCCCGAGATCCACGACTGCTACATGATCTACGGGGGACCCTCGACACGCCTCACCACGCGCCAACGCAAGAGGGAGCGTCGAGAGGTCTTTTCCGTTCGGGCCCAGGCCCCACGGTACCTTGACTGGTCCCACACACCGATCACCTTCGATCAGGACGACCACCCCGAGCACATCCCCAACGCAGGGGTTTACCCGCTCGTCGTCGACCCAATCATCCTCAACACCCGCCTCAGCAAGGTGCTCATGGACGGGGGGAGCAGCCTCAACATCATCTACGCCGAGACCCTCGACCTACTGGGGATCCCGAGGACCATGCTCCTGCCCAGCGCGGGGGGGTTCCATGGAATCGTCCCGGGGAAGAAGGCACTCCCGATCGGCCGCGTCAAGCTACCGGTCTGTTTCGGCGTCCCCTCAAACTTCCGAAAGGAAGAGCTGACCTTCGAGGTGGTCGCGTGGCGAGGCACCTACCACGCCATCATCGGTAGACCGGGGTACGCCAAGTTCATGGCGGTCCCGAACTATACCTACCTCAAGCTCAAGATGCCGGGGCCCTCGGGAGTCATCACCGTCGACACCTCCTACGAGCACGCGTACGACTGCGACGTCGAGTGCGTTGAAAAAGCCGAAGCCCGTGAGGATTCTGCTATCCTCGCGGCCCTCGATGACTTGTCCGGAGAGATCCCCGACCCCAAGCGCCACGCTGGCAACTTCAAGCCGGCGGAAGACACGAAGACCATCCCGCTCGACCCCGGCCTCAAGGACGGGAAGGTGCTGACGATCAGTGCCACCCTCGAGCCCAAATAGGAAGGCGTGCTCGTCGACTTTCTCCGAGCGAACGCCGACGTGTTCGCGTGGAGTCCCTCGGACATGCCGGGCATCCCGAGGGAAGTCGCCGAGCACTGCTTGGACATCCGAACCGGGTCCAAACCGGTGAAGCAACGCCTGCGCCGCTTCGACGAGGAGAAGCGCAGGACCATCGGGGAGGAGGTCGACAAGCTCTTGAAGGCCGGATTCATCAAGGAGGTACATCACCCCGAGTGGTTAGCTAATCCCGTGCTTGTAAAGAAAAAGAATGGGAAGGATAGGATGTGTGTAGACTACACTAGTTTGAATAAAGCATGTCCTAAGGTTCCTTTTCCTTTACCTCGCATTGACCAAATAGTAGATTCCACTTCGGGATGTGAAACCCTTTGCTTCCTTGATGCGTATTCCGGCTACCACCAAATAAAGATGAAGGAGTCCGATCAGCTCGCGACCTCATTCATCACTCCTTTCGGCATGTTTTGCTACCTCACAATGCCCTTCGGCTTGCGGAACGCCGGGGCCACCTACCAGCGATGCATGCTCCGCGTCTTCGGGAAACACATAGGGCCGATCGTCGAGGCCTACGTCGACGATATCGTGGTCAAGTCCAGAACCGTCGGAAACCTAGTCGGAGACCTCGAGATTGCGTTTGGGTGTCTCAGGACTAACCGCATAAAACTAAACCCTGAGAAGTGTGTCTTCGGGGTCCCTCGAGGCATGCTCCTAGGGTACATAGTTTCCCAACGCGGTATCGAGGCCAATCCCGAGAAGGTAACCGCCATCACGAGGATGGGCCCGATCAAAGACCTCAAGAGTGTGCAAAGGGTTACTGGGTGCCTTGCCGCCCTCAGTCGCTTCATCTCGAAGCTCGGAGAAAAGGCCCTGCCCCTTTATCGACTCCTGAAGAAGACAGAACACTTCGCGTGGACCACCGAAGCTGAGGAATCCCTCTCGAGGCTCAAGGCCTTGCTCACCTCGCCCCCGGTCTTGGTCCCCCCGAGCCCGGCCGAGCCCCTCCTGCTTTATGTCGCGGCAACTACGCAGGTAGTCAGCGCGGTCATAGTAGTCGAGAGGGAGGAAAAAGGACACGCCCTGCCGGTTCAAAGGCCTGTCTATTTCGTGAGCGAGGTCCTTTCCGAAACCAAGACAAGGTATCCCCACATCCAGAAGCTACTATACGCGGTCGTCCTCACTCGGCGGAAGCTCAAACACTATTTCCTGGGCCATCCGGTCACTGTGGTTTCATCTTTCCCCCTCGGAGAGATAATCCAGAACCGGGAGGCATCGGGAAGGATCGCCAAGTGGTCCGCCGAGCTCATGGGGGAGACCCTCTCCTACGGCCCTCGGAAGGCTATCAAGTCTCAGGTACTGGCAGATTTCGTCGCCGAATGGACCGACACCCAACTACCCCCGGCGCAGGTGCAGAGCGAGCTCTGGGCCATGTACTTCGACGGATCACTGATGAAGGCGGGAGCAGGCGCAGGATTGCTATTCGTATCACCCTCAGGGGTCCATATGCGATATGTCATCCGCCTCCACTTCCCCGCCTCCAACAACGTCGCCGAGTACGAGGCCCTCGTCAACGGCCTGCGCATCGCCATCGAGCTCGGGGTCCGACGCCTCGACGTGCGAGGGGACTCTCAGTTGGTAATCGACCAAGTGATGAAAGACTCGAGCTGCCACGATCCTAAGATGGAAGCCTACTGCAAGGAGGTTCGAAGGCTCGAGGACAAGTTCTATGGCCTCGAGCTCAACCACGTAGCCCGTCGGTACAACGAGGCTGCCGACGAGCTGGCCAAAATTGCGTCTACTCGAGGGACGGTCCCCCCCGACATCTTCTCGAGGGATCTGCACACACCGTCCGTCGACCTAGGCTCGGGGGCTCCCGCCCTCGAGCAAGGGGTCGACCCACCCCCCTCGACCGATCCCCCTCGGGCGGGGGAGAGGTCATGGAGATCGACGGGGCCGTCGCAGTGCCAACCCCTCCGACGGATTGGCGCGCGCCTTACCTCGAGTACCTGACGCGAGGCGAACTCCCGGAAGACCGCACGGAAGCCCGTCGAGTAGCTCGGCGTGCCAAAACCTACGTCTTGTACGGGGACAGCCGCGAGCTATATCGACGCAGCCCGTCGGGTGTACTCCAACGCTGCCTCACCCTCGAGGAGGGGAGGGCACTGCTGAGGGACCTACACTCGGGGGCTTGCGGCCACCATGCGGCGCCGAGAACCCTGGTAGGAAGTGCCTTTCGACAGGGCTTCTACTGGCCCACGGCAGTCAACGACGCCACCAAACTCGTCCGATCCTGTCGGGGATGCCAATTCTATGCCAGGCAGACTCACCTACCCGCCCAAGCTCTTCAGATGATACCCATAACTTGGCCGTTCGCAGTATGGGGGCTCGACATGGTCGGTCCCCTGAAAAGAACCAAGGGCGGGCACACTCACCTTCTCGTGGCTGTCGACAAGTTCTCGAAGTGGATCGAGGCTCGGCCCATCGCCAACATCCAGTCTCGGCAAGCCGTGCTATTCTTCACCGATATCATCCACCGCTTCGGGGTCCCCAACGTCATCATTACCGACAATGGCACGCAGTTCACCGGCCAAAAGTTCCTGGACTTCTGTGACGATCACCACATCAGGGTGAATTGGTCTGCAGTTGCCCACCCTCGAACTAACGTTCAGGTCGAGCGTGCCAACGGCATGGTTTTGCAGGGCCTCAAGCCAAGGATCTTCGACCGGCTAAACAGACATGGAAAGAGATGGGTCGAAGAGCTGCCCGCTGTGCTATGGAGTCTCCGAACGACACCGAGTCGAGCTACGGGGTTCTCCCCGTTCTTCTTGGTCTATGGGTCCGAGGCCGTCCTCCCCACCGACCTCGAGTACGGGTCCCCTCGACTGAAAGCCTACAGCGAGCAAGCCAACACAGTAGCCCGAGAGGACTCCCTCGACCAGCTCGAGGAAGCTCGTGACATGGCCCTGTTCAAGTCGGCCCAGTACCAGCAGACGCTACGACGCTACCACGATAAGAACGTGCGCAAAAGGGACCTCAACGTCGGCGACCTCGTTCTGCGCCGTCGACAGAACAGCAAGGGGCGTCACAAGCTGACACCACCTTGGGAGGGACCCTTCATCGTGGCAGAGGTGCTGAAGCCCGGCACTTACAAACTGAAGAACGAGAAGGGAGAGCTCTTCACCAACGCGTGGAACATCGAACAGCTACGTCGCTTCTATCCCTGAGGCCCCAGGGCCTTGTACATTTTCGCATTTATGTACAAATTTTCGAATGAATAAAAATGTGCTCGAAACACTTTCACGTCCGTTCGTAGCCCGAAGGTAGCCTCGACTTTGCCCGGACAAAGTCGAGCTCCCCTCGGGGGCTGGAAGAAGGGCACCCCCCCCCCTAAGTCCCCGAAAAAACCCGTACGCTTTCTCTCGAAACTCGACCCCCTCTCGTTTCTTCGCCTCGGGCACGCTCCGTAACTAGGTAAAGGCGCCTCGAACCCCCTAGGGGTCGAGGGTGTCGTCGAGTCAGGGACTCACCTACGCCCCAGGGCTACGGTATCCCTACTCGCCACCCCCCTTCCTAGGATAAGAGCGTGCGTCTAACACTTAGTTCACGAGCGTTGACTCAGGCAAAGAAAAGCAGGGAGAGCCCGAGAAGTAGAAATAACGAGACGAACCCACCCACAGCACTAAGGTAGCCTCGACTTTGCCTCAGCAAAGTCGAGCCCCCTCGGGGGCTAACAGGGGGGGCACCCCCCTCCTAGGTCTCCGAAAAACTCAGAACGTTTTTTCGAAACTCGACTCTCCCTCTCGTTCTTTCCCTCGAGTACGCTTCTGAACTAAGTAAAGACGCCTCGAGTTCCCTAAGGGTCGAGAGTGCCGTCGAGTCAGGGACTCACCTACGCCCCAGGGCTACGGTATCCCTACTCGCCACCCCCCTTCCAAGGATAAGAGCGTGCGTCGAACACTTAGTTCATAGGCGTCGACTCAGGCAAAGAAAAGCAGGGAAAGCTCGAAAGAATAAAATTAACTCTGTACACATCGATCAAAATGCATCATATACAAAAAAGCCCTCGGGGGCTTGGCATTGTATCGATACAGAGGCCTAGCTATTACATGGACCTTTTTGTCCAGATATGGCTCGCAGGCCCGCGACCACCCGTCGACATCTCCCAACGACTACCCATCCGCCGAGGGGATCACGTCGGGCTCGAAGAGTTTCGCCAGCTGACCTCCGGGCACCTCCGCGTGGTCCATCAGCTCCTGACACCTCGCGTCGTTCTGCTCCTCGGTTAGATCCGGGTCGGTGGCGAACCCGTCGACAACGAGGTTGAGATCCACGTCGTAGAAGGAGTTGACGACCGCGAGGGCCCGCTTCACCCCCACATGCAGGGCGGCTCGGACGTTCTCCGTCACCCCCCGCGTCATGGCGTAGAAGCGGCGCAGCAGGGATTCCCCCCGAGTGTCCCCCTCGAGCTCCGGCTCTGGCTTGACCGAGAGGTCGTCGCAGAAGGTGTTGATGGCGGCCGAGAGCGACGCGTTGAGGTTCACCTCGGTGCTCAGCAGGCCCTGAAGATTGTCCAGGTCCTTTTGGGCGCGGGCGTTCTCCTCCGCAAGCTCTGCCGAAACAAGCACATAACGATCAAAACCCAAAAGCAGAAAAAGGGTCGAGACGGGACAGACCCCGCAAACACCCGAAACACTCACCTTGGGCCTGCACATCCAAGGCGGAGTAGGCCTGCTCGGCCTCCTCGAGCTGATGGCGGACGACGTCAAAATCAGAGGACTGGTCCCTGACTTGGGCCTCGAGACCCTCGATGGTCTTGTATGCCTCCCCGAGGGCCTCCTTCTGCTTCATCGCCACCATGCCCAAGGAGGTCGCGCGGGTCCGCGCCTTCTCCTCCGAGGCGGCCAGAGCGTCGCGCTCGCGGGAAAGGACGTCAAGGTCTCCCCTCAGCCGGGCGGCCTCCTCCGTGGCCTTGCGCTGGGCCTCGACGGCGGCATCCCGCTCCTGCCCAACGGCGATGGTCGACCGAAGGGCATCATCGAGCTTCGCCTGCGCCGACGACAAGGCCTCCCGGGCTTCCTTCTGGACAGCCTCGTAGCCGGCCTTCGCGTAGGCGACCCTCGACTCGGCATCCTTCTGGATAGTCGCCGCCTCCACCTTCGCACGAGCGGCCTCACCCCTCGCCTTCTCCAGAGAGGCGTGGAGGGTCGAGAGCTGCCCCTGTACACGGAGAATGTACTGGGACTTCTCGTACGACCTCACCCGCAGCAACTGACAGGGATAAAGACGAAGACGGTCAACAAATGGCAACCATGCAGTGCAAAGTACAATCTAAGGTAGAACGGAACCTACCTCCATTCCCTCGCGTAGGTCCGCGGCGGCGACCTCCGCAGCGCGACGTACCGAGTGTTCGAATAAAGCCCGGTACTCCTCGACGTTCTCCCACCGTCGAAGCTCGGACTGGTCGTCGAGCGTGAGGAAGAGTCGCTCGGGGTCTCGAGGGTCCGCCACCTCGAGAACCCCTGGCCCCACGCCGCGCTGCGGGCGGCGATCCTCTGCTCCATCGGCCCGGTGACGCCAATGCGCAGGTCCCCCCCTCCTTGGTAATCGGAGAAGGGCGAGGCTTCCTCCTCGGCGCCACCTCGCGAGGACGTCGACGGTCCTGCGCGATGAAGGGCTCCGAAAGGTTAATACCTAGCGAGACAAACCCACCGCGTCTCGAGTGAGAATCAAAGTGCAACTTACCTTGAGATATCGACCCCCAACCTCGAGGGGAGGTCGAGCCACCTCCGGCTCCGCCCGAGGAGCCGCGATGATGGCCAGTTCCGCCGGGTCCACCAACTCGGCCACCATCTCGTCCACTTGGGCGGGGGTGGATTCCATGAGCATCCCACCCTGAGCCGGCGCGGATGGGCCCTCGACGCGCTCGAGCTGGAGTCGAGCCTCCAACGCCGCCAGACCCTCGGGCCAGCGCCCCGGCGTCGGGTGAGCCGGGGCCTCCCGCTCGGCCGCAGGAACCTGGGCCTCGACCACCTCCACCTCCTGGGCCGCGCCCGTCGTCGGTAGGAGCTCCACGCCCCCGGGGCGCCGGACGCGACCCCTTCCGGCGGCCGCGCAGGCTCCGCGACCGTCGCTTCGACGGCTACCACCGCCGGTGGGTCCGCCTCCTCCACCGTTTGGGTAGGCGCCGAGGCCTCCTGTGCCAACCCCCGCGCCGCCACCTCCGGGGTCGTGGCTGCCGGTGCCGCCTCAGGGGCGACCGTCGAAGGGGGCGGGGCTGCCGGACCAACCTCGACGACGGCTTGCACCACAGCCCCCGTCTTTAGCTTCTTAGCAGGGGAGGGGAGCGCAACCCCCAGCCGGCGCTTCGACCTGAAAAAGGAGCACGTGCGCGATAATAAGCACGAGTCCTCACCGACGAAAAAAGAAAAAACGTACGACAACTACGAGCTCGACTTACCCTCTCGGAGCCCGACGCTTCGGCTCGGCGCTCGCCGGGCTGGTCGAGCTCTGGGATGCCACTGCCTGGGGGGCAGGGGTCGAGGCGGGTACTTGCCACCTTCTCCCAAGCAGGGGCCGGCGGCGCCACCGTCGGCTTCTTGCTGGCCCCCACCCGCGCCGACGGGTCCGATGCCCGCGCGCTTGACGCGGTGGACTTCGGGGGCTCGCTCGATCGACTCCTCGACGGCGACGCCACCCTCGCCCTCTCGCCGGTCTCCGCCTGCGCCGGCGGGCCCGGCACCCGGGCGGTCGACGCAGCGGGCGTCGGGGGCTCGCTCGATCGACCCCCCGACGAGGGCCGCGGCGTCTGCGACCGCGTCCGCCGCGGCGCGACTTCTTGCGAGGCCACGGGGCGCTCCGCCCGTGGCCCAACTTCAACAGGAGGGGCCGACTTCGAGGTCGACCCCCCCTCCCCACGGTAGCAGCGGCCGCCTGCTCAGGCGCCGTCTCCTCGCCCTCCTCCTCTTCGTCTTCCTCATCCTCCTCCTCGTCCTCCTCCTCCGAGGGCGACAGCTCCTCATCGAGGCCCAACCGCCTCTGTTGGGCCCGACGCTGCTTCCTCTGCTCTTCCTCTAGAGCCTTCTTGGTCTTCCTCTCCTTCTTCTTGTCCTTGTCGGCCTTCTGCTTCTCCGCGCGGAGGCGGTTCGCATCCCTCGTGGCCCGGTCCTCCGGCACCGGCGGTAGCGAGCGCCTTGTAGGACACATTCCCCTGCGGGACGCAAGGTGGTCAGAGAACGAGCAGAAAAGACGGGAGGGGCGGGCGCGAGGACTTAAAGTAAAAGGAAAGGTCTTACCAGCTCGTAGAAGCCCTCGTCCGGCTTCATGGGGACCTTCGCGACATCCTTGAGGGCGAACCCCCCCGCGAAAAAGCGGCGGACGCGGCTGGCCACGCGGTCTGGGGTCAACTCCTCCTTGACGAAGCGGCACCCCGACACATCGACCCCCGGACCCATCTCGTCGAGACGGAGGGGCCGAGCCATCAGCGGCAGAACCCCGCGTCGATGGAACGCTGATGCAGCGATCTCCGCGGTAAGGCCCTTCCCCTTCAGACGCCTGAGCGTGTCCAGCAAGCCCTTGAGGTGTTTTTGCTTGTCCGTCGGAACGCCGTACCTCCAGCGCTCGGGCTCGGCGTTGAGTGTCCTCCCGGTGTACGCTGGGAGCAGACCGTCGTCGTTCCTCAGGTAGAACCATCCTGAATGCCACCCGGAATGGCTCGAGGATGGGTTCGCAGAGAGCCAGAGCTCAGGCCGCCTGGCGTAGATGCTGCAGCCTCCGGCCCTGACCTCCCGACGGACGCCCTTGCTGACCGAGGTGGTGAAGAGGTTGGCCTTGAAGATGTGGAGCCACAGATCCCAATGGGGCTCGATCCCCAGATAGCCCTCGCACACCGCGGCGAAGACCGCCGCCTGGCTGACGCCGTTAGGAGTGAGGTGCTGGAGCTCCACTTCATAATGGTGGAGGAGCGCGCGCAGGAAGCGGCTGGGTGGAACCCCCAGTCCTGCCCGGTGGAAGGCCTCGAGCGACACCACATACCCCTCCGGCGGGTTGGGCTCGGCGTGATCCGGTGGCGGAGCTATCCACTCCGGCCTCTCCGTCGAGGTGACGGGCCGGAGAAGCCCGCTCTCCACCAACCCTCCAGATACGACTGGCGGACCGAGGAAGCAGGCCAGGCGCCGGCGCCGAAGAGCTGGAAAGTGGCCATGGGAGCGGTGGTTTGCTCGGATTTGGAGGCGGAGGGTACGTTCCCTGTTTTTTCTCTTTCTCTCTCACTCGCGCAGATTTCCTGCCCGCGGGACGCCTAAGGCAGAGGCAGAGAGAGGAAGGCGAGGAAGACGGAAGGCAAGGAGGCGGGGAAGGCTAATGCGCGTAAAGGGCACCGGACGCCTCGCCCTCATTATTTATGCGCGGGAGGCCAACGGACGGATCCGGTACAGGCAAGAGAATCTCCGCATTTAATTCGCCTGTACTTCCTTCCTCGTATTCCCTCCAGGATAAGGCGTAACGTCCCATCATCGGGTTCCGCGCTGTACTCCGCGCTGTAACCGCACTGTTGCGCCGAACGGACACCGCCTAAAAAGGCGCGCGGCCGGAAACACCGTCTTCGAGGGTAAGGAATCTTGAGGCAGCGAGAGCTGGCCCTCGAGAGAGGGTTCGACAGCTACCCTCGAGTGCCCGAGGCCAGAAATGACCTCGGGTTAGGACCTCGGTCCACCCCCAAAATCTCGAGGGGACAAAGGCCGGCCTACGAACAGGGCTCGATAGCCCCCCTCGAGTGCTCGAGGCCTGATAAGGGCCTCGGGTCGTCAATTGCAAATCATACATGGCCTCGAAGGGATAAAGGTTGGCCCGTCCGGGGGTTCGACAGCCTCCCTCGAGAGTTCCGACACAGGTATGTCCCCAAGTTCAATACAACAACCACCTGCTTTTCCCCTCGGCGGTCCACAAGGTCGGACTCCTCCTCCTGAGGATAGCGTCGGATGACGAACCATCCGTCAAATCTTGAGGGAGCGAAGGTTGGCCCTTACATAGGGTTCGACAGCCGCCCTCGAGTACCTGAGGTCAGGAAGGACCCATGGTTATCGGACTCCGGTCCACCCCCAAATCTTGAGGGAGCGAAGGCTGGCTCCACGAACGGAGTTCGACAGCCGCCCTCGAGTACACGAGTCAGGGATGCCCCGGAGGCTTGGGAACGAACTCTCGAGACTCCCTGGGACATATCCGAGGCATACCTAGGAACACCTAAGGATCCCTACGCTGGGAGGCATCGAGCCACCAACTCCTATCGAACGGGGTTGGCACCTTGGTGGTCCATATGGTCGTGCTTAGCAAGCCGTACGGCTTGCTTAAAATGAGAACGCCTCCGGGCCACTAGTCGATCCCTATCGAACGGGGTCGAGTTCTCACTCGGATTTTTACCCGTACAGGGCGCCATTTCTAATGGACTCATGCCCGAGAACAGCTCACCGAGGACTTCGGGCTCGTCGTCCTAACGAGGATAGCTCGATGCTCTTCACCCCACGATCCGAGCGAAAGGATCCGTGGGAAGGACGCTACAAGGTAGTGAAGGCCTAGCCATTCGAGGGCTCGAGGGCCCGACTACGCACGGCACCCCTCGACGAAAGAGGGTCGAAAACTCGTAGCCTGGCAGACAGAGTCGACCTCTCGAGCGGGGCGCTCTGACTCCAGCGCTGCTCGAGGGAGCGAAGGCTGGCCCTCGGTAGGGTTCGACAGCCGCCCTCGAACACTTCTCTTTGCAGGAAAAGGAACGGGATCGACCCCTCGACAGGGTGCCGCGTCTCCAGGTATCCTTTAAAGACCCCACTACATAACGTATTTTAGCCCCCAGAGGAGTTCTAAATCACTCCTCTAGGGCCTCGGGGGCTACCCCCGCGGGGTGCGCTCGCGCACACCCCCCGGAGAATCGGATTTCTCACTAACCCTGCAGGCCAAGGATAAACCCCTCCGGACAATTCTTGCTCCCCCGAGAAACGCGTATCATAGCCCCCAGAGGAGTTCTAAGTCACTCCTCTGGGGCCTCGGGGGCTACTGTCGGGTACGAAGGTAAGGGGTACCCTAAACCCTTCAATAAATTAACGCTAAACATAGCAACCATTTTTAAGGCAAGGATCAGCCTATTGTTCGGTGAGACGTGGCCCATCAATCGAGGGCCCCCGCTACACCGACTGCGGAAACCAGCCACTGCCCGGCTCTACCTCGACGACGGACGAGGGGTTGGACGAACGACCCCCCGGCTTCACCTCGACGACGGACGAGGGGTCGGACGTACGACCCCCCGGCTTCACCTCGACGACGGACGAGGGGTCGGACGTACGACCCCCCGGCTCTACCTCGACGACGGACGAGGGGTCGGACGAACGACCCCCCGGCTCTACCTCGACGACGGACGAGGGGTTGGACGAACGACCCCCCGGCCTCTACCTCGACATCGACCCCCTCAACCCGTCGACGCCTCGACCTTCCAGGCACCGTCGGTGGACGAGGGCTCGAGTAACCCAACTACTCCGTCATGGGTAAAAGTAAACCCACCTGACGACATGGGCGCCTGCGTCCGCTGTCAAATCCGCCAACTCCCCGTCCAGTCCCCGACTCCCGTCGACTGTGCCGCCACTGCCGCCACTACGCAAGTACGGACTTCTACAGTACCCCTCGGAAAGTAAATAGTGCGACCCTCGACGACGGCTTCGGGAACGTGACAGAGTCATACGGGGCTCGACCCCCCCCCTCGACCGAGGGCTCGACCCCCTCCTCTTCAACAACTCCGGTACGGAAGACGTCCCATCCGCCCCATCCCACTTCGGCCATGGGACTCGTGCCCGCCTGCGAATACTGTACTGCGACGACTTCTACTGATGCCACGACCGGGGACGCCTGAAGGACGGGAAGACCACGCCGCCACAGTGCTCGATGTCTCTTCGCCGACACTGTGCCGTGGATGCGCCGCCCATACTTCTACTATTAGGGCCCTGTACCTCGAGTCTCCCCCTTGGTCTATAAAAGGGGGACGCCGAGGTAGATGAAAAGGGGGGCTCTCGTCAGAGACTTCTTTTTCCAGGTTTCTCTTTGAGGACTCCAATCCGACCTTGGTTCTCAGGGACCCTAGACCACACCACACACACATACGCTCGATCGACCCCTCGGGAGGCCGACTCCGTGTAACACTGCTTGTACCCCCCCTGTACGAGCACGCTTTGGGTGCGAGATAATACAAGTCATCCTCCCCCGCTGGACGTAGGGCCTTCTTCGCCCGAACCAGGATAAATCTTGTGTCCATCTTGCATCACGTCTGAGAGAGGGAGCACGCGATATACAAATTTACTCGTTGGTGGTCTTGACCCCCGGGTCATAACACCGACAGTACCGCTCCATCGGCAGCGGCACCATCGGCAACCGCGCCATCGGCACAAGGTGAGGAGGAAGCAGATCCCCATCGGCAGCCGCACCATCGGCAACGACGACATTGGCAACGACAAATGGCTCTAGTCCTTGGGTCGAGCACGTGACTCCCCCGGAGGACGAAGAAGAAAGGGTGGACGCCTATCATAGCAGTGAGCCACCGCGCTACCGACGCATCACTGACCTCATCGGGGATGAGGCCACCCCGCCGCTGGCTCAGAGGCTGTTCGCCGAACTGAACCTCTCCTGCTCGGGCGAGCCGACTACCTACGCTCAAGCTGCCGATGACTCAGCTTGGCAAGCTACGATGAAGGAAGAGCTGGGCGCTATTGAGCGTAACGGCACCTGGGAGCTGGTGCCACCTCGAGCCGGTCATCGGCCGATCACCCTGAAGTGGGTGTTCAAGCTGAAGAAGAGTGTCGATGGAGATTTGATCAAGCACAAGGCAAGGCTTGTGGCTCGGGGTTTTGTGCAGCAGGAAGGGATCGACTATGAGGATACTTTTGCCCTTGTGGCAAGGATGGAGTCAGTCAGGCTGTTGCTAGCCTTGGCTGCTCAAGAAGGATGGAAGGTCCATCACATGGATGTCAAATCGGCATTCCTCAATGGAGAACTCAAGGAGAAGGTCTATGTGCAGGAGCCACCTGGGTTTGCTGCCCAAGGAGAAGAAGACAAGGTCTATCGGCTCCACAAGGCATTGTATGGGCTGAGGCAGGCACCCAGGGCATGGAATGCAAAACTGAACTCAACCTTGAAGAAGATGGGGTTCGTTCAGAGCAAGCATGAAGCTGCCATCTACAGAAGAGGCTCAAATGACTCTGTTCTACTAGTCGGAGTCTATGTGGATGACTTGATCATCACTGGAGTCAAGGAAGAGGAAGTGAAGGCTTTCAAGATGGAGATGCAGTCCATCTTTGAAATGAGTGACCTTGGGTTACCTAGCTTCTATCTTGGAGTAGAAGTGCAGCAAGGCAGTAGTGGGATCACTCTGAGGCAGAGCCACTATGCCAAGAGGATTGTGGAGTTGGGGAGCATGGCCGATTGCAACCCCGCTGCCACACCGATGGAGGAAAGATTGAGGCTGAGCAAGGAGAGCACAACAGAAGAAGCGGATCCAACACAATACAGTAGATTGGTTGAAAGCTTGAGGTACTTGGTCCACACTAGACCAGACCTGGCATTTTCAGTGGGATTTGTGAGCAGGTTCTTGGAGAGACCGACTACTGAACATCAAATGACAGTCAAGAGAATTCTCAGGTACTTGGCTGGTACCCTTGACTATGGCCTCCACTTCACCAAAGCATCCTCATCGGCAGGGTCCTCATCGGCAAGATTCTCATCGGCAAGGTTATTGGGCTATTGTGACTCAGATCTGGCTGGAGACATTGATTCCAGCAAGAGACAACTGGCTGTCTTTTCTTCCTAGGCAACAGCTTGGTCAGTTGACAATCGGTCAAGCAGAAGGTGGCGACACTCTCTAGCTGTGAGGCTGAGTATGTGGCCATGACTACAGCAGCAACCCAAGCACTATGGCTATCAAGGTTGCTTGCCGATTTGCTAGGAAGGAGAGTTGAAACTGTGGAGTTGAAGGTGGACAACAAATCGACACTTGCACTTGCCAAGAACCCAGTGTTCCATGACAGGAGCAAGCACATAAGAAAGTTCCACTTCATCAGAGACTGCGTGGAAGAGGGGAGCATCAAGGCCGATCACATCGGCACAAATGAGCAGCTTGCCGATATCCTCACCAAGTCACTTGGAAGAACCAAGTTTGAAACCATGAGAAGCAAGATCGGGCTCAAGAAGATCACCAAGATTGGCTGAAGCAAGGCTTAGGGGGAGAATTGATAGATAAGTCTTGGCTTCTAGTGTACTTTAGTTTGTTACACTTTAGTTGTTAGTCCTTTTCAGTTTTTGGACAATTACAGATTGCTTTTGCTTTAGACTAGCTTTATTGTACTGCATTAGGAATATGCTCTTGGAGCAAACTTGTATCCTACGAAAGCTCTATTGAGCTCCTGTTTATATAAAGGGATACAAAGACTAGAGGCAGTGAGGCCCTAGCAGCAACAATCCTGAGTCCTACTTTACTAACACTAGTCTGCTACTGCTAGTCACCAAGCAGTTGGCCATTGTGCTGGAATGCGACGCTATCGCCTTGGTGCCGCGGTGGCTGGGTGGGCGCTGGGCAGTGGGCACAGATGAGAGGTCCCCCGCCACTCGGCGACGGGTGACGGCCCATGTCGCTGCCCACCGAGACCACGTACTTGACGTAGGGGCTCCAGCCTCCAAGTGGCGTTTCATAGCACTGGCGGAGCCAAGGCCCGGCCACCCTGGGCCAGTGGCCGGGCTCCCAAGGCTGCCAGTCTGCCACTCATAGGTAGTTTAGTATGTAAATTAATTTTTTAACTCTTAATTAACACATATTCTACCTTATTAATGCTGAAAAGATTTAGAAGCTAAGTTTTAATTGACTTTGCATATAAAAAAATCGTAGCTTGGTGTATAATATATATATATATATATATATTTATGTGTGTACTTTACCACTGTTAAGTATATAGCATATTTTTTCGCCCGGGCTCTTAAAATTCCTGGCTTCCCCACTGTTTCATAGTGACCGTCGTCTTCCTGGTGATGGACCTGGACTCGAGCTTTAGAGTCCAGACATTCTAGTACACATCCAAATGCATTGCCCCTTATCAACTTTTGAGAATGACAAAACGTAGTCGCTTTCACCTCTTCTTTGTTCTTGATGCATCTCTCTGAGATCCATGATCTCAACTCATCTAGCACAGCCAAAACCCAAAACTAGTAAAGCGATATCTGATATTTACAGGAGCAAGATAACAATTCTGGGAAAAAGATACTAGTACAAGCAACAACTGCACCTTATTGCACTACACCTCCACTACAGTACTAGAGTTTATTACAGTACACAAGCAGCTGGTACAATAACCACACTCGGACAGCTTGACGTATTTACAGTCACGCAGGATGCAAAGTAACCAGCCACTCAGGACAGTCCGGCCTCCTTCCAGCAAGGGAGTAATACGCAAGAAACTGGGCATGTCTGTCAACACAAGGTTGCCCATCTGCCATCACCCGATAAGCGTTCTCGGGACAGGGAGGCACAAATTCAATGTTCCAGTACGGCCTGGCCATGAGCATTAGGTCCTGACCCGTTCGAGAGGCTCTGTGCCCCTGCACCCATATGTACCTTAGCGAGGGCATCTGGAGCACGGCCACTGCCAGAGCTCGCTCGCTGAAGAAGCAGCTTCTCAGCTCGAGCTTCCGCAGGTTGGTGCAACCCATTGCAAATTGGATCAATCCGTTGTCAGATTCGCCAACATTACCAAGCAGCATGTATTGGATGTTTCCACTGTATTGTCCAATGTAACCAAGGCCTACATCTGAAAGCCCTCCCGGTCTCAGGTAGAAGGCAAACCTCCGAAGTTTGGTGCAATTCCTCAACAGAGAACGGACGCCGTTGTCAAGTGGCAGATCTCCTATTTTCTGCTGTTTGTCAAGTAGAACCAGGCGGAAGTCATAGAGATTCTTGCAGAAAGTGCCAATGGATTCCAGCGCGCCATTTGTGATATCAGATACATAGGCAGCTATGTACTCCAGTTCACGGCAGCCAACAGCTACGGCTGTCAAGCCTATCTGAGAGACTCCTCCCTGCTCTTCTTGACCAGGATCATCATCCCCCCTCTCAATTCTGAGCCTTCGTAGCTTCTTGCATGTATCAGCAACAACTTCTAGTCCTCTATCCCCAATCACATTCCTCACCTGTCGACAGCATCTATCTTGTCAGTTCAAATTAGATAGTCACTTATTTTAGACACACAAGTAGTATTAAAGATGTACAAAAACATTTACCTCGAGAACCAGTAGGTTGGGGCATTTAGCAATAAGTTGACAATGATCTTCAGTGGTGAGTAAAGTGTACTGCAAGTCCAGTTTCTTAAGCGTTGCAGAATATGGAAAGATAACGGGCATCTCATTTTTACCCATGAAGGTAAGACCCCCCAAGAAGCATAGTCTAGGTGGGAACTTGACCTTTTCGTACTTGGTGTACTCTCCAACTTCAAAAAATGCACCTCCAGCGAATTCTTGCAATGCTTTGGACGTTTGGAGAAAATTTATCATATCTGAAAGATCACAGTCACTCATCTTCAAAGAAATCAATGATTTACAGTTCTTTGCAAGAAGCTCCAGATCAGAAGGCTCCACTTTGAGTTCTGTCATGTAGAAGTTCAGTGTCACCAGAACAGAATTGTTGACAGCGAGTTCATGGAGCCATTCACTCCCTTCATCGGCAATTATACATTCTTCCAGGAACAAAGTTCTCAGAGATCTGTCAAGACGAATTAGGACATGTTACTGTTGTGATATCATGCAGTCATAACAGCTAGAATGGTAAATTTGCTGCGCATCAGTAAAGTAAATAATAGTATAATACATAAAAAAGACTTGCTAAAGAAACCAGTGCAATTTTTTCCTGAGCAAAAATGACTTGCAATTGCAACAGAGCATCCACCATAGTTTCTTGCCTCCAGTATCAAAAAGGAAAGTAGCTTCAGCACACAAAAAATAATAGTAAACATTTGAGATGGAGACATATATATATATATCAAACACAAAACTTCAATGAACATCTATTAGTCAACCGATTCAACAACATCGTTACAGAATTCAAACTATAAGAAATAAAAGATTAAACCATCTGAAAGACTTCTGGGAAGAAGAAAGAAGGGGAAATGATGCTGCCTGAAACACAAGACATGGTACCATATGAGATGTGTTCATGATTGAATTGGTTGATAACTGAAATCAACAACACGCGAAGCTGCAACTGAATTTTGATCAAAAATATGTTTCATCGGGGACAGAGTAGTCATGTTCAATTCCAATCAGCGTGGTACATAAGTACTCCTGGCCTCCTGGGATTGATAGATCACCAGCCATTTTGTCGACACCTCAAACAGCCTGCTTATGCTAAATTGTTGTACTAAGAAGTAAGAACAGGGGACTCCTCACGTAGCATGACCAAGTACATATATTGAGATGGGGAAAAAAAACACTGGACTAACGATCAAACCAGCAGTATTATGGATGTGTCTTTTACATATCTAAAGCTCTTATCGATTTATATTCAAGAAAATTCTTGCATGTTATGACCTAAGATCGCATCAGAGATTGGCCATGCCAATTGCCAATTTCTCAGAAAAGGGAGTAGGAGAATCCAGAGGCAGGCGAGCTGCATGCCTGTATCTTCCCCATTTTAGCACATGGGACTACTTGCAGAAACTGACACACGGCTGAAGCTTATCTGTTATTCCGTTTTAGGAACATCTCCACCGGATCAATCATGATTTCTCTAAGAAGGGGAAAAAAGATCAAGTACTCAAGTGCGCAGCGACCCAGAGCTTACTTTCCCAGCACACCGTAATGGGAAAGCAGGCTGAACAAGATGGCGTTGCAGTTGCAGATCAGCAGATGAACACGAGGAACAGAAATACGGGTGGGTACTACCTGCAGGAGCGGGCGACGAGGCGGAGGGCGTTCGTTGAGAACCCGGAGCACTTGTCGAGCTTGAGCACCTGTAGCATGTGGCCGCGCGCGTGGACGAGCACGGCGATGTCCTCGTCAGTGACGGTCATGCGGCGCAGGTGGAGCGCCTTGAGGCAGTCGAGCGGCGCGGCGAGCTCAGCGACCCAGGGCGCCGCGTAGGCGCCGAAGTCTTCGGGGATGAGGCCGTACATGGCGGCGCGGGGCCTCCCCTTGAGCGCGAGCGATTCGAGCCTCGGGAAGCGGGCGAGCAGCCGCGCGGGCTCCACGGCGTAGCAGAAGCCGACGGTGACGTGCTTGCGCGAGAGCGCGTCGATGCGGTGCCAGCGGCGGCACACGAGCGAGGCCGCCTCCCGGTCGCGCGGGTCGTCCACGTAGCCGAGCACGAGGTGCAGCGCCTCCTCGGGGACGGCGCCGCAGCCGAAGCTGAGCGCGCGGTTCAGCCGGCGCGGCTCCGGCACCTCGCCGCCCATCGGGCTGGGATCGGGGGAGCGGATCGGCTACCGCGCGGGGCTGGCTCGCCGTTGCCGGAGATCTAGGCCGAGCGTGGGCATGAGATTTTCGCTGCCCCTGCCTGCCGCTGTGATTTCTGCGGGTGTGGGCTTGTGAGAGGATGGGAGGAGAGGCGGAAGAGAATTATTGGAGGGAGAAGCAAGCCTCTGCCCTCTGCCTCTGCAAGGGAGAGTGACGAGGGATGAGGAGCAGCGAGGGAGGGGGGTTGCAGAGCCAGCGTTTACTCCGTTTCTGCGCCGATGAGCCGGTGGTGCCACGCCACGTAAGCACCCGGGTGGAGGTGGAGGTTGTGAGGTGATAAATGGCGTCGCCCGCCGGGCGCAGCACAGTGCTTGGTGAGCTGCACCACAACCAGCTCAAAAGGGTAGTGTCTGTCTGTCTTCTCTGTCTTGTGATAAAAAGAGGAAATCAATTATGCTATTCGGCTATGCCCATTCCGCAGCAACGATTACGTGTGAATCAAAATATAAGTGTTTCTGCGAGGTACGGAGTACGGATTACTTCCTCAGTCACAAATTTAAGGATATTTTGATATTTTTAATTTTTAATATATATATATATATATATATTTATTATATATCTAGATAAAATATATTTTTAGATCTATAGTGAAAACTATAAATCTAGAAAAGTTAATGTCATGTAATTTCGAATGGAGTGAGTAGACATATGTGGTTTCAACTTGGAATTTATATCTTGAGGTGAAGTTTGGAAAAGACAAGAAAAATAATAATTGGTATGACTAATCATGTGGTATGATGTCTAGCAGCCGGTGGAATTGGTCGGCAATATATAATTAGTAGATAAGCCCGTCTTTTCTTCTGTAAGATTGTGCTATGTACGGTGCACCACACTACTGTCAATGGATCCCTTCACTGTCTTGCCTTGTTTTGACTTGTTCTATATCTCTCTAGTTGTCTCTAGCCATCTAAGTTTTGATTAGAGGTGTCCTTTTCAGTAGACCACCATTGCTAAAATAACAATACAAAATTTGGAGGAGACCAGTCTACAAGCTATGAGATGACAATATCAAGCATTTAGCTTGTACCAACATCTATGCATTATTTAATATACTAGCACAATATTACGTGATAGTTCTGTTGCTAATAAGTATTCAGATGGTTGCCTAATTTATCCACCAAAAGTTAACTGCAAGTTGTCACTAAATGTATCACCAGTGTAAGTTTTTCAAATATCGTCATCAATCAAAGTGCTCCCTCCATTCCATAATAGATGACATTATGAGATGCGCACATGTCAAACTTTTTTAATTTTAACTAGATTTGTAGAAATTACGTGTACGCTTATATCTTCAAATAAATTCATTATGAAAATATACTCAATGATTTTTCTAATGATATTAATTATTATATATTATAAATATCAAATTATTTTATATATAATTGGTCAAAGTTTTAAAAAATTGATTTCTTAGGAAACGAGAATGATTTCTATTTTGAGATAGAGGAAGTACATGCATGTGTCATAGACTAACCGAGCCTAATCTAGCATACACTTCCACCCCTATGACTTTCTCTCTCTCTCTCTCTATATATATATATATATATATATATATATATATATATATATATATATATATATATATATATATATATAAGTCGATTCTAATAATCTTGTTGTGGTATTCTTGAAATATAAGTCGATTCTAATAATCAAAATTTAAGCATAGAATCATTAAATCAATATGAATGCATACGTAACGTACATATACGTTGTCTTCGCCACATGGGAGCTCAACCATATACGTTGTCTTCACCACATGGGAGCTCAACGTGTGTGATGCACTGCCCTGTCGTTGTAGGTGAGGGCGGACAAAGAGCATGGTATACAACTTGCAGACCAGAAATAGAGCAAGATAATCAACACAATCCATTTTTATCTCTTACCCCGTAAATTTAAGACATGTATGTACCTCAATTTTGAAAAGTTTAGAAATGTCAAATTCTAAGCCAGAGAGCTTAGATCCTGTTTGCATCCATTAGCAGCTAATAGTTTGCTATCTCATAGCTAATACTCCTTCCGTTTTAAATTACAAGACGTTTTGACTTTTACAGATTCAAAGCTTTTGCCTAGATCAAGGAAAAAAATAGCCCGCTATTTTTGCCGCTATAGCCCGAAATAGCTTGAAAAAAATTGTGCCGCTATTTGCGTTCATGCACAATTTTGCCGCTAAAGTCCGCTAATGACGGTTTATAAAACGCTAAACACCTTGGCTTTAGCTCGCTATTTAAAACATTGGCCTAGATATATGTTATAAGACATTTTGGTACTCATAATTTGGGATAGAAAAAGTATTAGCTATAACTATTAGTTGGTCTTGCCTAATTAGTGAGATATAGTTGTTAATGAGTATCCAGCTAACAATTAGCTAGACTAGCGGGACACGTTTAAATAAATAAAATTAATTATTAGTAACTACAGTAACTATTAACTCAATGGATCTAAATATAGCTTTAGTCTATAAAGTACTTACTCTATTTTAAATTATAAGATATTTGTTTTTTTATATGCACTTAGATAGTATATCTTGAAAAAATTATATATTTAGGAAAAAACAAAATGTCTTATAATTTAAAACTGGGGAAGTAGATCTAAATGGGCCGCAAGTGAATTATTTTTTGAAAGAAAATATCCAGTAATACAATATGTCAGAAATTCATTATCACAACCAGTAGAAAGCTATAAAGCTCAACATAAAATATCTGTTGTAGGCTTGTAGCAAGCAGTGCCTGTGGTTCGTTGGAATCGGACCTCGATGAGCGAGAATCTAATCCACTAGGACGACGTCACTTCCAGGTGCAGCAACCACCTCGACAACCTGGTGGTCCCTCGTCCTCCGCTCTGCCATCGCCGCCGGTCGGCCCATGTGAACGCAGCGTGAGGCCTCTTCTACGAACAACGGCCTTCTCGTCAGCATTCACGTAGGCTGACAAGTGGACCAGACATGACAAAAAATGAGATTTGCATAGCCCCACGGATCAAACGGAATACTGGGACTTTTACATTTTTACTACAGCATCGTATTTCATGGCAATAGAGTTCGCTTAGGCATGTTTTGAGTCATGGGGAAAAAGTTCCATGGTTTTTCTGCGCGAAGCGAATAAACTTTTGAGAACTCGTTATTTTTCGTTCCAAACGACTCGTGATTGTGGCGCTGGGCGTTGATCTCGTCCAAAAGAAGGCTGTCTCCAACAGCATACCCATAAGCTGACCCATATCTGAAATGGGTGATGCACAGTATTTTTGGGGCATAAAATCACTCCTCAACAGAGCAGCCAAACACAACACCCATTATGTGTTGCCTCCGACGGGGAAGGTAAATTCGCGTCTTCTCTCCCTCTATTTGCGTCTCCACGCCCGGGCCCACCACTACCGGAGTTGGCTCGCCGTGTAGCTGCTCCGCTTCGCTGCCCAAGATCCGCGCCGCCACCGGCGCCTCCCTCTGCTCGTCGTCCGCGCCCGCCCCTGCTCGCCGAGACAGAGAGAGCAGAGCGGTGCGGAGCGCCGGCGGCTTCCGACGGTGGAGGAGCAGAGGTCAACGGGAGTCCGAGCTGGAGCAGAGGGAGAGAGGGACTTGCATCGGCGGTGGCGGTGGCGGTGGCGCTGTGCTCCGGCGACTTTGAGCCTGGACGAGTTCGGCGAGGAGGACGCCGCCGCCGAGGGGGACTTGGGCGGCAGCTTCCCCGGTCCCGCCGCCGCCGGGGATGCGGCTGAGGAGGGGAGCGGGGGTGGGACTGCGCTGGCGAGGCAGGTACGCGGCGGCGCGCAACTGGCGAGGCGAGCGGCGCTTGGCCAGGCGTGTTGCGAGCGGTGTTTTTGGGTCCGCTCTGTTGGAGAAGAGCAGTTTTTGGGTCCGTGGCCTTTCTCTGTGCGCGATGCAAACTGGTGAATGCGTCTCCGTTTTAGGTGTTGTTTGTTGGAGTCAGTCTAACAGACAAGGACTTTGGGTTTAGCTGGTGCAAAAAAAATAACCGTCTTGATTTCGGAAGCCTAGTTTGCACTCTTGTGATTAATAGTGTTGTTTTATGTTTGTTCTCTTTATAAGAGCAAGTATTATGGTCGGCTGCAAGCTGAGGTGAAGGAGAGAGAGGAGGGATGGATTGTAAGCTTACAGCCAACCCAGACACAATAACCACGAAAGTTTGTGAGAGAGACAAGTGAGTCTTATATCCATAGTAAAGCGCAAACCATTATATGAGTGGGCTGAGAGAAGACTAAGGATTACAGCCAAGGGTTGACTGTATTATTAGCCTTGCTCTAATTAGTACTACCTCCGTCCCCCAAAAGAATACAATTCTCGTTTTTCGAGAAGTCAATTAATTTAAACTTTGACTAAATTTATATAAAAAAGTATCAACATTCATGATATAAAATTAATATCATTAGATTGGTTATAGAATACATTTTTATAATAAAATTATTTAGAGACATAAATGATAATACTATTTAATATAAAGTTGGTCAAATATAAGATACATTGACCGATATTTTCTCATAATTACGTTCTTTTCAGGACGGAGGTAGTATGTGTTGTTTTGTGTCTATTGGTCCCGTGTAAACAGCCTCCTATGCTTGTAATATCCTTCTATCGTTTTATTCATTTGAACTTATCAACCTAGGTTGACATGATATAGTGTTTTTTTCTCATCATAAAAAAAATCCAAAAACAACATCAGGCACAGAAATCATCGACCGAACGAATCGGTGCACAATCTTGTGCCGTTCAATCAAAAAAAATGAGTCATAATTCTCAGAGAAAAAAAAGAATATGTGGAGTACCAATCATTGAATTTAGCGGAATGCTATACGCTTGAAGGAGGTGGAGGTCAGACTTTGTACTCCCGCCCATCATGACATATCTTTTTTATTCGGTTGTGCAACCAAACAAAAAAAACAGAAAAAATGCAGAGAACGTATGTTGTCCATAATTAGCAAGCGTGTTCGATGTTGAAAATATACACCTTGTTACGTGATTAACCAAACGACTTGATGTCTAGAGATTTATATAACGGTTACGTCATATATCTCAATATACATTAGAATCAAACTCTGCGGTGTCGTTGGACGTACAAACACGCAGGGTTCATGTATGAGTATGAGTCATGACTTTAAATCAAAGACATATCATAGGAGATGCAGGTGCACATTAAAATGTAAGAAAACGAGGAGAAGGATTACTTTGTTCTTTAATACTTCATCTACTCAAAATTGAAGTATTTCTAGCTATTGAAATACATAGTGTTTGCCATGTGTCTAGATATTATATATATCTAGTGTATAATGGATATTATATTACATAAAGTGATAACAATATATAATATGGAACAATTAAGTAAAATAATTGTTGTTGTTGGCGCACATGATGCAAGTTTGACTTAATTTGTAAGAAATACGTGTAATATTTATATTTTTAAATAAAAATTTATTAAAGAAACTAGATTCAAACAACTTTATACTATTTGATTTCTCGAAAAGCAAAAAGATGACAAATATTTAGAGATCAAGAGAGTAGATGCATAGATATCTATATGATGTCATGTGATACGTCTGCATATAATTATAATATGCAAAGCTCTGTGGTCGTAAAAGGACAGCCACGGCAACAACTAGTACAATGTACTCGTTGCACCACCAATGAAGGCTAACATTACTAGTGATTTAAGTATAAATAAAATGATCCACATAGACTATTAAATATTGAGGCTATTATGTACACAATGCAAACTACAACTACTTGTGGCTCCTAAAGTGATTTGTTCCTTTTATCATGTCACACATTTATTTTCTCTCCCTCTTCTTTTTAGAATGGACTACTTTCTCTCTCCTTAAGCATATGTATCTTCACCAAGACAATATGACAAATTTAGAGCACCTACTTTTTTTTATCTGAGCCTATATGATACTTGAGGCTATAAAAAAAATGCATTGGGAAAGCTGCATTGGGAAAGCACTAAGTGTTTACCCGGATTTTCCGGTTCTGGGAAGTCCAATATCAGCACGAATCATACGCGGCCGCTGCACCGGCGGGTATTGCCCGTACGTATTTATACTATTTTTTTTTTGTTGACATTTTTATTTGAGCCATTATTAGTATAGATATGGAAGCACATGACGGTCAAGCCCAAAATAATCCAAGTGACCGCGTTTCGTGAGGAATTAATCCAACTGACCATTTCGCTGAGAATAAATCCAGCTGGCCATTTCGTAGTCGTAACGCAGCAAGCAGTAGTAGTAGTACGTCGAACACACACAGCGCTAGCCACACCGCTTGCATGCACTACAGTTTACTACGGAGTATAAACAGCTCCTCAAGCAGAGTGTCACGCAAAACCCGTACTGCTGCGAACTGCGACGCATAGCGCAATGCGAACTGCCCCGTTTCCACTGTTCAGTCGACTACAGCACCGCCATCGCCGGCGAGTTCAGAAACCTGGCCGCGGTTAGTGATGAATCCAAACTTCCAAGCCCCGTCGCGTCCAGTCGTTCACCCGCAGACGCTGCTGCCTGCTGGGCTGGGGAAGGAGAGCGAGCACTGCATCTGCAGGCATCGCAGCCGATGCTCCGGTGGCGCCGACAGCGACGCGTCGGGACTCGGGCGGGCGGTCCAAACGGGCAGGCAGGGTTACCAAAGGCATTGATTCCACCGGAACCGATAAGCTCGCGCCTCCCTCCCAGTTCAGGGCCCAAGACCCAAGTTGCTTGCTCGGCTCGCTGGTCGCTGCCCCAGGCATCTCCATGTTCGTCTGCCTGCGGCGTTAGTCCTACTGAGCGGCTGAGCCCCCCCTTGAGGCCTTGACAGACAGCGGAGGTGCATGTGATGCGGCCAGGGGCAATGGGCCACATGACCGTGCAGGGCTCAAGCCTACAGGCCGTTTCTGGTGTCCCGAGCACAGGCAGCAGTGGTGCATGTGAGGCTGCCAGGAGGGCAGGGGGCCAGAGGATTCACCTAGTACAGTAGAATGGATGCGACGTGTGATCCCGACGATTCTGCTGAAGCCTGAATGAAGGAAAAATGATTCGCATCCTGTGGGCTGCGCAGTACTGCATTGCAGAAGGAGACACATCGTTCCGTGATTCCGAGTTTTATAGGCAGACCAAAAGGGCACATCTCGTTTCCACTTCACAAACATGGATCAAAAGCGACAAACAGAGAAAGCCCCCCACCCCCCACAAACAATAACTCACCATTTGGGTTTTAACTCATGTGGAAAAACTCAGCCTCTGATGGCAATAAGCGCGAGCTTAGCATTTCATTGAGCATTGGTGATATCAAACAAGAATGATGCCATATTATCAAACAAAAAAATGTCTCCATGGATGGAAAGGACGACTTTGCGACTTCAGTCATGAATCGATAGTATTTCTTGGACGTGGACTTGTACGTGGTCATTCATTACGGCCCAGCTATCTTTCAGTACTTGATTGAAGCCCATGATGCCTAACTGCGTCCATTTCGGCCCGAATTCATGGCTTCGTGGCACATTGTGGGGCTCGATATTTTCGGCGGCTCCAACTGGACAACAAAGGGTCCACTTCCTGCAGAAAGTGGGCAAGCAAGACAAGGACCTGAGGAAAATCCAGCACGCAAGGGCAATTTGGTCTTGTTACGGAACAGAAGAGATATGGTTCCCGGGCTCCAGCGACGAGAGGTAGGCAGAATCCCTTGCAAGATACTTTTGCTAAATCAACACCAGCAACAGCAAAGCGACTACAGAATTGCAATGCTCACTCTCCATACCATTCAGTCATGGCCCTCGCTGCGCAGATCCTCTCTGTTCCGGCGTGCTCTGCTAGGCAGGAAGAGATCTTTCATTTGTGCCAGCAGTTCTGAAGATGCTGAAACCGATAGTCCCCCGCCGGCTGGTGGCGACAAACGCCAGCAGGAGGTTCTTGCGCAGATCGCCATGCTTCAGACGCAAAAGGTGCGCATCACAGACTTCTTGGACGAGCGCTCTGCTTACCTGACCAAGTTCGCCAAGGACGCCGACTCCGAGTTCGACCTGATTGGACAGAACGCTATGAAAGAACTTGATGCGGTCGGTGACCAGGTGAGCATCTCTTTGCGATCAAAAGTTGAACAGCCTACTGCTATTCACTGTTTGACAAAGAACTGCGGTGTCTGATGAGGCAGATATTGGAGAGGCTCGACAGCAAGATGCAAGCCTTCGAGGAGACGGCTGAGGTACAGAGGCAAGAGATAGAAATGAACGATAAGGTGCTAGAGGACCTTGAAGACTGGATTGAAAAGGAGAAAAACAAAGGAATGTTCTTCCAAAGCCTTGGCAAGGTCAAGCCTCGGAACAAGAAGGAAATAAAGGTGAAAGCCAAGGTGGAAGCACAGAAGATCAAAGAGATTGCAAAAGAGAGTGCAGGATCAAAAACTCGTATGAAGATTTACCTGGGGCTGATGGGAATACTCGGGATTACAATTGCCAATGCCATCTTTGCAACACCAGAGGTGGACTGGAGGAAGGTTGCTGCTCTGGGTCTAATTTTCATTGGCCTGGTTGCTCAGGTCATTTACGAGCAGGATATCTCACCACCGAAAGCTGAGAAGACAGAGAAAAGAGATGAATAAAAAAGGAGTTGTAGACATAGCGGTAGGATGTAATCTTCCACAGGTAATGTAAACTGTATAAAGTAGCATGAATGGATACAAGGTTTTAGTCGTTTCTAATCCAAGACATTGTTTAACATGTAGCTTGGCCAATAAACCACAGGTTTCTCTAACCTGAGATCTGATAAACTCAAGCTGTCTTCAATCTTGCATCAGAGATATGTTTGAGCAATGTTATAGCCAAAACATGGTAACAGTGTTAAATTCTTGATGCGCTAGAAAAAATATTGATACAATTTTTATAATCCAAAAAAATTGTTAAACATGTAGCTTGGCCAATAAACCACAGATGTCTCTAACCTGAGATCTGATAAACACAAGCTGTCTTCAATCTTGCATCAGAGATATGTTTCAGCAATGTTATAGCCAAAACATGGTAGCAGTGCTAAACTCTTGATGCGTTAGAAAAAAAATTGATACAATTTACAATCCGAAAAATGTTTAACATGTAGCTTGGACAATAAACCACAGGTTTCTCTAACCTGAGATCTGATAAACTCAAGCTGTCTTCAATATTGCATCAGAGATATGTTTGAGCAATGTTATAGCCAAAACATGGTAACAGTTTAAATTCTTGATGCAATTTTTATAATCCAAAAAAATTGTTTAACATGTAGCTTGGCCAATAAACCACAGATGTCTCTAATCTGAGATCTGATAAACACAAGCTGTCTTCAATCTTGCATCAGAGATATGTTTCAGCAATGTTATAGCCAAAACATGATAGCAGTGCTAAACTCTTGATGCGTTAGAAAAAAATTGATACAATTTACAATCCGAAAAATGTTTAACATGTAGCTTGGACAATAAACCACAGGTTTCTCTAACCTGAGATCTGATAAACTCAAGCTGTCTTTAATCTTGCATCAGAGATGTGTTTCAGCAATGCTATAGCCAAAACATAGTAACAGTGTTACATTCTTGATGCATTAGAAACAACTTTTACGATCCAAAAAAAATGTTTAACATGTAGTTTGGCCAATAAACCACAGGTTTCCCCAACCTGAGATTTGATAAACTCAAGATGTCTTTAATAATATTGCATCACAGATGTGTATTGTTTCGACAGCCCAAACATATGTTACATTCTTGATGCATTAAAAAAATATATCAATACAATTTTTAGGATCCAAGAGTAACATGTAGTATGGCCAATAAACCACAGGTTTCTCCATCTCAAGCTGTGTTTAATCTTGCATCAGAGATATGCTTCAGCAATGTTTCAACAGCCAAAACATGGTTAAAGTGTTATATTCTCAACACGTTAAAGAAATGTCACCCTAACTTCAATCAAAGTGAATACTATTTTAAGAAAATACACATGCTTCTGAAGACAAAATCATTGGTGCGAGTAGAAAAATACATACACATTAAAAAAGTATTATGTATGTTTGCTAGGTTAAGTAATCATCAATTATCAACAATTTTAATAAGCACATAAGTTCATACCTTGTCAAACAAAACCATATCGAGCATAAGTTTTCAGTATGATGATGCTAATCCTTTTGGTTAGCTAGATCCATAAGAAGTCTTCATACCATGAAGAATTACAAGGTGTCATATCTGGATTGGACCATAATTGATTACAGCTCTTACTAATATGCTCCAGGTAATGACAGTTGGCATAATACCTGTTGCAAGCACCTCATTCAATAAGAGGACTCCTTCAGGTGTCCTATTACAAGAGCACAGACCCTTAATTCTTGTATTGTATGTAACAATATCTGGTTTCAGACCATTATCTAAAATGGCAGTCCAAAGAGATGCTGCTTTATCAATAGAACCAGTATCATAATATCCATCCATCAATGTGTTATATGTCACTAGATTTGGGGAACAGTTCTTTTCTTTCATCTCCAAATAAATACAAAAGGCTTCATCTACTTTCCCAGCAGAACAAAGACCATGAATTAAGATGTTGTGCACCATTACATCAACCTGAAGACCCGCATCAAGAATTTCATCCCAAATACGAAGGGCTGCATCAATCTTCTTGTCTCGACAAAGGCCACGAATCAAAGAGGCATAAGTTCTGATATCTGGTTTAAAACCTCTGTCTAGCATTTCCTTTGTTAAGCTTGAAGCTTCTTGATATTTTTCAGCCTTACAAAAGCCATCTATTAGTGTGTTATATGTGATGATGGTTGGGCAACAACCATTGCTGGTCATTTCAATGTAAATTTTAACAGCATCATTAATCTTGCACGCTCTGCAGAAACCATTTATTAGTGCATTGTAAACATAAGAATTCGGTTTGCAACCATCCTTCACCATATTCTCATACACCTCATTTGCATCATGTATTCTTCCATCCTTACAAAATCTATTTATCATTGATGAGTATGAGAACACATCTAATTCTTTCCCACTATTTCGTGCGTCCTCCAAGATTTCAAATGCCTTGTTAGCAAAGCCATTCTCACACAGACCATGGATCAGTGTGCCAAAAGTCACCTTGTCAGGAGAGCATGAAGCATCATTCTCCAATTGTTTCAACAACTCTGTAGCTTCACTGACCATTCCACTGTCCAACAGTCCCTTCGTCATTATATTATAAGTTGTTATTTGACGAATGCCAGAGAAACCGGTGGAATCCCAGAATTTCCAAGCCTCACTTGTTCTTCCCACTTCACAGAACCCCTTAATGAGTGAATTATACACAGCAACATCGAGAACAAGCCCAGCCTTGACCATGTCCGAGTAGACCCGTGCTGCAGAATCCACATCCCCAGAGCGGCACAGCCCATGAATCAAGATCCCATAAGTAACAATATCTGGTTGGTGATTATTATCCATCATCCTACTCCATACCTCCCCCGCCTCCTTAAACCTCCCAAGCTTACACAGGCCATCAAGCATCACTTTGTAAGTGGCAAGGTTAGGACTTGCACCAGGATCCCTCACCAGTTGCTCCCAGACCTTCATGGCTTTCTCAAACATGCCAGTTTTGAAACAGCCACTGAGCAACGCATTGTAACAAACTGCATCAGCCTGCAATCCACACTCCGGCATTTCGTCGAGCAGGTCAAGGGCATTGTCCAACTGGCCATGTTTCGCCAGCCCCGACATGAGGGTTGAGTAGGTTACTCTGTCGGGGGCCACTCCACGACGACGCAAAGAAGTGAAGAGCGACACCGCGCGGTCGACGTCTCCGCGGGCACAAAGAGAGCGGAGGATGATGTTGTAGGTCTGGAGGTTGGGGGCGATGCGGCGGCCGAAGGCACCGTGGGAGAGGGAGGCGAAGAATGCGTCAGCGTCGGAGTACCGACGAGCGCGGACAAACGCGTCAAGGAGGGTGTTATGGGATCGGACGCCGGGGTTGCAGCCGAGGAGGGATGGGAGATCGCGGAACGCGGCGAGGGCCGCGTCGGGCATGAGGGCGCGGGAGAAGGCCGATAGAACAACGAGCGCCGCGGACTCGGAGAAGCGCGGTCGATGGCGCATGCGCGGGAGGAGGCCCAGCAGCCTCGGGAGGTGCGACGGGGAGGAGGTGGCGACGCGGCGGAGGAGGTGGAAGATGAGCGCCTGCGGCGGAGGGAATGCCGGGCGTGTGGAGAGAAGGAGCTCGAGGTGGGAGAGCGCGTTGGCAGGGTCGGGCTCGGACTTGATCAGCTCTAGCAGGCGGTGGATGGGCGGCGGCTCAGGGTCGGGCCGCGCCGGCGGCATCGCGCCGTCAGGGGTCCTCGCCTCGTGCTCGTGCGGCTTCCGATGGAGCGCAGGTGTTTTTACTCGGGTGTCGTGGAAACGGGGACGAGGATTTGGGTAGGGAGCTGCAGCTGCCTGCCCCTGCCCGGCCGTGCCTTGTTTGTTTTCCGGACCTGGTGGATTTTCCCCTGCCCGGCCGTGCCTGGTTTGTTTTCGGCCATGTTTGGTTCATGGCCACAACTTGCCACGTTTAAACTTAAGTAGCAGTCACAAGTGTGAAGTCACAAACTATGACAAAAATAGGGTGTTTGGTTAGTGACTAAAGTTTGGCAAAATAATTGTGGTTGTTGTTTGGTTTGCAGCCACAAAATCATGGCAAAATGTTATGGCATGTGTTTGGTTTGTAACCACAAATGAATGAAAATACCTTATTATCTTAGTATAATCACATGAAGAAAACTACTATCTTGACTATTCATTTGAAATTGCCTTTCACATCTAGTAAACAAAATGTAACAATTAAAATTATAAGTTGTAAATCAGTATGTAATATGGTAAGGTACAAACTAGATTATACATATAAATTACATAAATTATATCATGACTTAAGCACGTACAACAGGGCTAAACTTAAATGTTGCTTCTACTAGTACTCCCTTGCAAACAACAGTTTACAAGTAACGACACGACACTGCTAGTGCACATATATGTACGTAATTGAAAGCAAATATGCAAAGATAGCAGCAAATTGCTACACTGCTAGATGGACACGGACTGCTCTCGTGCGGCGACGCGGCCACTTGCGCACGCGGCGGCGCGGCTCCTAGGCTCGCGGCGGCGTGGCCCCTGCAGGCACGGCGGTGCGGCCCCCTGCGCACGCGGCAGCGCGGGCCCTGCGGGCGCGGCAACGCTGACCCTTGCGCGCGCGGCAGCCTGGCCGCGGGAGGTCGGACGGGAGTGTTGCTCGATCTGTTTCACGGAGAAGACGAGAAAGTGGAGAGAGGAAACGGTGGGGGAGTTTTTTTTATTCGATCGGGATGGGCTTTGGCGCGCCACAGGACTTAGCGGCGGCAAAAACGTCCCCCACAATTCTGTGGCGAAAATCTACGGCAAGACGAGGAGAGACGAGTCTGTGGCAGTGGCATGCCATGCTTGTATCACGAACCAAACGACTACCAAAATTCACGTGGCAGACTTAAGGTTAGGCGTGGCAATCGGTGGCCGGGAACCTAACATCCCCTTCATTCAGCACCTGGTGATTTTCCACGTGAATTCGAGTTTACTCCCTCCATTGACAAAAAACAAACAAACAAAAAGTTCAATTCTAACACAGTGTTGTAGTTTATTATCTTAATTTTGATTAATTATAGATAAAAACTTAATATTTATAATATCAAACAAATAATTTATTAGAGACAGAAGTGTAAATAGTATTAAGGTCTTGTTTAGATGTCTTTAAAATTTTAAAAATTTATAAGATTTTTCGTTACATCGAATCTTTGGACGTATGCATGTAGTATTAAATATAGGTAAAAAATCAATTGCGCAATTTGCTTGTAATTTGCAAAATGAATCTTTTAAGTCTAGGTTAAACAATAATTATCAAATAAAAAAAAATACTAGAGTGTTATTTTTTTCAAAAAAATTTACATCTAAACAATACCTTACTATAAACTTGATTAAACATAAATTACTTTTGCCGACGCCCAACCCATAGTTGAATATTTTCTTGGATAAAGGGAGTACATCTAGGGATCCTCAGTATCGGGGTGTCTTATGTTTTGTTGAGAATTTGACATCCTCTTCTTTTTTTTATCAGATTTTATATCCTTCATTAGAGTCTAGAGACCTAGAGTATTTTTTTTGCGAGGCCAAATACAGACACTGACGCTCACATACACGAGCGCACACTTACCCCATGTGAACGCACACACACACTCCATCCATATATGAGCACCTCCGAAGTCTCGAGATTGATGAAATCACCACAGACGCCTCGCTGACGAGCAGACGCTCACATACACGAGCGCACACTCACCCTCTATGAATGCACGCACGCATACCAGAAAAATGCGAGCACATGTGCCAAGTCGAGGACTTAAACCCGGGTGGGTAGGTTCCACCATAATGGCCTGTTTGGATTGGGGGGCAAAACTTTTGTCTCCGTCACATCGAATCTTCCGTCCCTAGTTTCGTCTATTTAAAATGTACTAAGTAAAAAATTAATTTGTCAACCGAAGGCAAATTCACGAGACGAATCTTTTGAGCCTATTTAGTTCATGTTTTGACAATGTTGTGCTACAGTAAATATTTGTTAATTATAGATTAACTTAGCTTAATAGAATCGTCTTGTTAAGTCCCACAGAGACATGTAATTAGTTTTATAAGTAGTCTATTTTTAATAGACTAAACTAGTGTCGAAAGATTCGATGTGACACGATAAAATATTTGCCGTTCCATCATCATCAGTTTGCACCTACGGTACTTATTATAGGTCAAATCAGTTAATCTGAAGTGGGTCTCGTCTGACTAGAACCGGTTCTTCTACCAACTCCTATCAATTCTATCGTGAGAACAGATCGTAACAGGTTGGATGGTCTCGTCAGATCGTGAAATTCCAGCCACGCTCGTACTTCTGCCTATTGTTTGCTGTCCTTTTCGGCATCGCTAGTTTTGTCCGTGCAGTTGTTGAGCATTCAGGAACGAGATCCTGCTTCATGTTAAAGTGATATGTGCAGCACTACTACATTGCGAGAGCCAGAGCAGAGTAGCGTTGACATAAAAAAAAAAGTCGGATCTGCGAACACCTCTGATATATATCCGAATTCGATATCCAAGGTGTGTCAGTCGATTTGACCAGTTAATCGACAAGGACGATAACTAGAACAAAATTGAACAAGACGACAGCGATACGTCTGGACGTCAAAGCTCAGATTGTTCAAAACGCGGAACTCGCGAGGTTGACGGAGATCGTGTAGATGCGGCCCGTCGAGACTTCGTAAGAAGTCGTAGATAAACTAAAAATAATACGATGAAAGTAAATTTGCTGGAAAAAGTAGACGGAAATAATAGATGTATTTGATTGATTGTATGTATTTTTACACCACCTCTCGGTACATATTTATACCCTGGTAAGAGGAGTTGTAACCAGACACGACTCATATCTTTCTAAACAAAGACCCCCTATTTTTAAGGAAAAATAAAACGATTCGTGCAAGAGTCGGACTCAAACTAATAATAATACCTATTTTTAAGGAAGTAAACGACTCGTGCAAAAGTCAGACTCAAACTACAATAATAATACTGATATAAAATCACCAGTTTCCATATCCGACTTCCTCACGATGAAAACCTTCCATCGGTAGACTTCCAATCTGCAATCTTCTTCCATCGCCATCGGCAACTTTCTGCTGACGTCAGCTACGTCATCCCGCTCCCATCGGCAACACCTTACCGCTCATCGGCAACTTCTATCGGCCATACTTCTATTTCACAACCGGTAATCTAACTGGTAAAATCTTGATGCTGATAGGAAAACAATGATCATCTCTTTACCGATCAACGCACTTAGTTCATATTGACACGTACCGAAAAACGGTGTCAACAAGTAGAGCCCGGCCAAACAACGAGCCCGGCCGGGCTCTATTCTGCTCCGGCTCTCGCACTGTAGTAGTGCTGCCCAATAGCCTGCCAGGAGGAGTCGGAGTCTCCAGGATTACCGTGAATTTGGCCCATGAACAATTCCAACTTATAAGAATTATACAAATCAAAGAGGCAATTTCAGCTGAAATCATTCTCATCACTCAATCCACGGCAAACGAACAGACCAAAGGTTCAACAGGTTGGAGAAGAAGCAAGTAATGATGGTGCCCATGTGTAACACCCTAAACTTTGAAAATAGAAATTAGATTTGAATTTGTTTAAATTGATTTGTTTCAAATAATTTTGTGAGCATAGAATTAAATAAATAAAACTAAATTAAATATCACATGCTAGGGTTCAACTTGTTTAGCTTGTTTGTGCATAGCATGCCTCTGCATTTTCCCTTGTGTTGGGTGAATTTGCAAAACTCAAGAAATATTTCAAAACCCTTTTGAAAATTTTATTTGGAAAAGTTTACAAAAGAAAAGCAAAAGGAAAAGAAAAAGAAAATGGAAAACCCTTTCCCCTCTCTTTCTGCTTTCGGCCCAGCCGGCCTGCCTTCCCCTCCTCCCTTCTTTCTCCCGCATGGGCCGGCCTCCTCTCTCGGCCCAGCCCGCCCGAAGGCCGCGGCCTCTCCTCCCCCCTCTCTCTCTCTGACGTGCGACCCCCGCATGTCAGCCCCTCCCCTTCTTCCTCCCCGAGTCCGCCCCGGACTCTGCCTCCCGCCGCGCCGCGTCCGCAACCGCCTCCCCCGCGGTTTTCGCGCGTATCCGCGTGGGACTCTTCTCCCCTCGGCCCGCTATAAGTAGCCGGCCCCGCGCCGTTTTCTCCCATCGCAGCGCCTCGCCTCGCACCGCGTCTGCCGTCGAGCCGCCGTTCCGCGCCTCAGGCCGCTCCAAGCTCTCCGTCGAGCATAGCACCGGCTTCACGTCCATGCGGAACACCTTTCCCCTCCCCTTTTCCATCCTTTTGCCCACCGGTTTACTTTATCGCCGTGCAAAGGGGAGCCGCCGCCGCTGTTCGTCGTCGCCGGCCGTCCACATCCGTCCGCGAGCCTCGCTGTTGCCCTAGGTGAGTTCGCCCTTGCATCCTCTCTCTCTCCCAGTGCTTTCGGTTCGGAAAACCGAGCACCGAAGCTCCCCATCGGGTTCCGCCGCCGTGCTCCGGCCGTACGGCCATGGCGCCCCGCCGTGCCGCGCTCTGCTCCGGCAGCGGCGCCGCCCTCTCCCTCCCCCCTTCTAATCTGAACCGATCAGATCGAATCCGACGGCCTCAGATCGAAGATACCCCTTCGAGGGTCTTCTTTCTAAAGAGACCCTCGGTTTTTGGGGAATAAACCCGCAGTCCGATGGCGCCTTTCAGCACTACGCTTTCCTCTCTGGAAAACGTATTTTCTTTTAGATCTGTTATATTTCGAAATTAAAAGAAAATCTTTATTTACAGTTTTGCCACTGATCTTTAAATGCTTATAATTTGCTCGTTTTAAATCCAAATCGATCCGTTCAAGTTGCGTTAGATCCGTAATTTTATGCTCTATCCAGTAGTATAGATTTCATCTATGTTAATCACTTTTGAAAATAAAAGTAAATTAATTCTTTTAATGCTTTAATCTTGCCTTTTCAAAATCTTGTTTAATCTATAGTTTAATCGTTTTAGATCCGATTAGCGTGATTCTCGCGTCGTTGTGATCGTAGTATAGTATAGATCTGTTTTATAATCTTTTCAAAGCCTCTTTATTGTTTATGGTGTAATGTTCTGATCATATCTTTATTGCTTCGTGTATGCTTGTTCGGATGATTGCGTGGTGATGTTGATCGAGTACAGCCAGTGAGATCTTCGGTGAGCAAGAGTTCTTTGCAGCAGATCAGGATCACCAGGAGCTTTGTAATCAAGGCAAGTTTAACATGAGATCATCCTTGTTACCTATTCACCTCAATTCATCTAGTCATGATTACATGTGTCTAATTTGATTCCTATTAGATTTATCATAGCTTTGTTATCCTTTTACCTTGTCACCATGAGTCTCTATGCATATGGGTAGCTTTGCTATGCTTTACATGATGAACATTGAATCGAATCTGGACTAATGGTATATGCAATAATGGATAAAACTGGCTTTTATAGCAACATGGAATAGGACCCCACTGTAGGGCAAAAGCTGGGACTTAAATGCAACCATGAGTGCTATAATGGCTCTGGCTTTAGTTAAGTATGAAGTTTGGACTAACATGCTTGTGGTTCGTGAAAGACACCTTTGCCGAGCTGGTTATGGGGTATAGCTCGTATGGGGACCGCTGCGGGTGGTACCATCGGGGTGTCCCATATACCCCTTTGCATTGGGTCCGTAGGGTCCGCTACATGTTAGAAAGAGCTTTTGAAAGACTTCATAGTGTTCCCTACCCGCTCACCTTGGCAGTGTTATGAGAGTTATAAAACCTGGGCATATGGGCTACACGGCTTGTGGGTAAAGTGTATAATCTCTGCAGAGTGTAAATCTATTATGATAGCCATGCTCACGGTCACGAGCGGCCTGGAAAACTCACAGTGTAGATGATCATGTTTTTTAATTATTAATGTTGCTTACTAATCTTATCATGTGGTTATCAACTGGGTATGCATAACTAAAGCTAAGTGTTGGTAAAACTTGACCAAGTTAAAAGCAACCGCAGTGCAGACAGTGTCGGCCTTTGAGCTTCATAACCCTATGTTACTCTTGCTGAGTACTTTAAGTACTCACCCTTGCTTTATCATCCTTATCAGATGGCTATGAAGACTACCGTGAAGAGTACTAGGCTAGCGGTCAACTAGTCGGCGTTCCCTGTGAAGTGGAGCTTCGTCGCGAGAGTTATCTTTATTTCCGCTGTTATGTTTTAGAATATTATTCGTTATGTAATAAACACTCGGTGATGGTACCATTTAAAGATTTGTCGGCTTATGTGTGTGATTGATCTCTGGACACACATGAGTTATTCGCATTCAATTTTTTTCTTAAAAATTTGGTGTGACACCATGCACAAGTAGCAAAAGATATATGAGACCCTGGGTGGATTCAGTCAACTTATGATGGTAATGTTGTTTATATATTAAGTATAAGCAACCAAGGAAGAACAGTTGGAGCATTCCTTGGTCTGTACTCTGTACTCCATTTTCTATGCTTTCTCGCAGCCCCGACCAGGACATTGTAGTCTTCCTGTACATGGCAAGGGCCAATGCCTAACGACAGTGCTAGCGATTGAGCGTGTATAGTAGACTACGAGAGCATAACAACATTTTTTCTAAAAAAAAAGTCATAACCGCACCATTCAACATTTTTTCATCTGCTACGGTTGATACTTTTTTTTTTGTCTATTTTGTTATGAGATAAAACACTGTATCATGACTGATAAACCGGTCTGATAAGCCAAATGAACAAACTATTTGAGTCCTCACTGTTCAATAGTGGCGGAAATACTATTCTTTGTCTCCAATAGATATTAGATGTGTGCTACAATACACAAGTGCTAGTCATAGATTAATTAGTCTCGATAGATTCATCGCGCTAATTAGTTTATTTATGCGCAATTAGTTTTATAATCAACTTATATTTAGTTCTTTAAATTAACATCTGAATATTCGATATGACACAGACTAAACTTTAGCCTCAGGACCTAAACCCTCCATAAATTTCTTGCCTTATTGATTTCAGAAAAGAGAATCGGAGAGGAAGTCAATGACTTACAGCCTGTTGGATTCAACCGGGTACAACTGCGGCTACGTTTATAATTATGCACCCACACTTAAAATAAATAAAGATCTTATAACCAAGTTAATATGCGTTTTTAGTAAGATGGAGGAGAGAACCTGAGAAGCAAGAGTAGAGGATAGGCCAGGCCAACATGGGCCACGGCCACCCTTGGGTTTTCATTTCTTTTCTTAATAAGCAACAATAATCTACGGCTAATTTGGTTTTTCTTCATTAATGGCCTTTCTAATTCATGGATAGCTCCCTCAAGATGTTGTTCAAGCTCCGCCACTCTCATGTAAATAACAAGCTAGACAATGACGGTTCCATAAAAAGATTGAAGGAGAGATTGATCTCTTCTTCTTCATCTCATTTCTCTATTTCTTTCTTCTTTTCACCCCTTTTCTTCTTTCTCAACCTCTCAGAACAAGATTGAAAAGAAGACTAATCTTTTTTTCTTCCTCTAATCTACCTATTATCGTTCTTTTTTCTCCTTTTATTTTTCTCAATCTCTCTATATTTCCATTGATACACTGGCTGTAGGGAGGGGGGGGGGGGGTTTTGAGCCCCACCAGCCCCTTTAGACCCGTCCCTGAAGCTGGACACGTGAGCCCATAAGCTCATGGGTTCATATAGCAAATAATTGTGAAAATGTAGTACTCTATATGTTACTAGTGTATGTCTAGATACATACCAAAAGCTATATATTTTAAAAGTTAGAATAGCCTATAATCTAGAAAATGAGGAGCACCACATAATAGGAAAAAAATTGTTAACAAATGCTCACTACATTTCAAATTATAAGTTGTTATGGCTTTCCTAGAACATTCCAAGTATTTAAGCGCAACCTATATTTAGATACACTAAAAACAAATACATCTAAAAAGTCTCAACAACTTATAATCTAAAATTAAAATGAAGGGGTCAGAGTAAAAAATGTACTCCTCCACCCTAAATTGTAAGTCATTTGAAGAATCCGAAGAGTTAAAAAGAATCTCAAGTTTGACCCAATTCACATAATAATGTACTAACATTTATGATACCAACTAAGTATCATTAGCTTTATAATCATTATTTTTTTATACTACACTTATTTGATGTCATAAATCTTTATAATTTTGGTCAAACTTGAGATGTTTTGATTTTTGGAATGACTTAGAATGGAGTGAGTAGCTTTATTCTCACAACCTATAATAACTTATAGTCAGGTAAGTATTTGCCACAATAGCCCTTGGTAATTTACTTTGTACTCCCTTTATGGTTTACACATCCACCAAACCATTATCTATCATGTAGCTTGTACTCCCTTCGTGCCCAACCCTCACCTTCACCCTAAAAAAATACAACTATAAATTTGAGATAAGTCAAACTTCTTTAAAATGACTAAGTTTATAAAAAATAATATTTATATTTATATATACAATAAGATTACTATAAAAAATATTTTACAATTAATCTATGATTTTTATTTGATATTATAAATACTAGTACTTTCTTGCATAAGATTAGTCAATTTTAAATTTGTTTGGCTTATCGAAAAATGACGAAGGGATATACAAAATAAATATTGAAGCCAATAAACCATCCGAGAGGATGGATGAAAATATATCTGCAAAGGTTTAGCTGTTAAGCCATGACCGTGTTGGAACTTACTAAAAAAATCAAGCTATTAATCCTTTTCTTTGTATCGACTACCGATTGAGCATTGATGCCAATGATGTGAGCAGCTGGTCACCGTTGCTTCAACGCTAGTAAGATCCTCAGCACAAGTAAGATTTAGGGAAAGTTTAGTTGGTGTTCCATCAGTTATTCGAATACTAATTAAAATGACTAAAAATAAGTTAATTAAATGCATGTATTAAATATAATTAATCTATCATTAATAATTGTTTACTGTAGCATAATATTATCAAATTCTGAACTAATCAGGGTTAATAATTTTGCTCGCAAATTAATCCCACTCTATTGCTATTAATATATGTTTAATACTTCAAATATCTAATGTGACACAGACTAGGTTTACGAGATGGGACCAAATCATGTACTACTACCTGGGCAAATGTCAAAAAGCAGACCAGCCTGGTTTGTGAACATTAATGTGTCGGCGAGTTCCAGTATGGTACTTACTCCATCCCTAAATAACTGTTTCTAAGAAACTTTTTAACTAAATATATATTAAAAATATTAATATTTATACTACATAATTGGTATCGTTTAAAAGATCTTTGAATCTAGTTTTTTAATAAATTTATTTAGAGATACAAATATTGTACGTATTTTCTATAAATTAAGTCAAACTTGTGGCACGAACATCGACAATGATACTTATTTAGGGACAGAGGGAGTACAATTTTTTCTTCCCAAATTCCAAGGACGCCCTTGCTAAAATGACGCGCTAAATCATTACCTACTCCGTATTGCTTTGAGAAACAATTTCGTGTGAGCAAACGGTTCCGCTAACTGACAGATGGGCCCATACTCTTACCTTCGCCGCACCACGAATCACATCGGCACATCGGCCTACTCGCTAACCCAGAACATTCGGTTCCGAAATTACAATTTACAGCTATCAAGCGCGGAGGCGGGAGCAGCGAGCCGCGAGCCGCGCGCGGCCGGCGACCCCACCAAGACCCCATCAGCAACCGGCCGCGCGGCCGCGGTTGTCTCCGGCGGCTGTGTCCTCGCCTCGATGGTGGGGATGTACCAGCACCAGCTCTGCGACGACCCCTTCGGCACCCTAGGCGGCGGCCACTGCGGTGACCAGCCACGCATCGCCGGCGGCGGCGCCTCCTCCTCCTCCTCCTCTCCCTCGGCTGTTCTTGCCCCTCTGCCCGCAGAGGCACATGGCGGCGGAGAGCTGCGGCAGCGGTTCGAGGCGCTCGCCGACGGGGAAAGCGTGTTGCGCGGCGCGGGAAGCGGCAAAGGCGGCGCCGTGGGTGGGGATCTAGGGGTGCTAGTGCGGTGGATGCGGGAGCTCGCAGCGGATCCCGTGGCTCCCCTTCCGGCGCCATCAGAGCACAGGCCGAGGAAGCGGCACGTGCTGGCCTTGCGGCGCGCTCGCTACCTTAGATTGGAGGACGTGGAGGACGCAGAAGAGCTTCCCAGCTTCTCCAAGGTTAGTTCGCTTGAGCGCAAAACTCTCGTATTTTGTTGAATTGTTTTCTGCTGCCAATTCATAGGAAACGTGGTTTTCGGTAGCCTGTTGCTTGCTTTGTTCTGTTTGTGGGGCTGATCGGTATGGGATTGGACAAGGGGCATCTAAGATTTGTCACATCCGTTTGTTGTATGCCGTACTATTTGTTTTGGCTTCCGGGGATTATAGACTGCAGCTCGGAGGATGCCATGCCAGGATGGTAATGCCAGGTGTCGCGAGTGGGTAGGATCACTGTCACTACATAGGAATCATGTACTTTTGACAACCAGTGCTGGAGCAGACGGTTCCAGTCTGGGAGGGGGAACCCTGACTAGGACCATATTAGTATCTTAGTCAGGGTCAAGCCATCAAAGCTTATAACGCCCTGTTTGTTTCAGCCTGTGGGCTGTGGATTGCAGCTTGCATATTATCACAATTAGCACGCAGGGACGGGGAGGAGACTGCTGGATTGTACTCCTCTGGTCATAAATAGATGACGGATTGTTCTTCCTCCAGTCCTAATTATAGTATGTTTTGGACAGCAAATTTGACTTGTAATTAGTGTTTCTTTTTTCTGTCCAAAACGCCATCTAACTATGGCCAGAGATAGTAAAAATGTGGTCTGTGGGTTGTAATCTGGGACCTATCTGTTTCAGCTTGCAAGAAAAAAAAATCAGAACCTAAGAGCATCTCTAAGGCCTTGTTCATCCACGCTACTTCAGCACTACTTTTCAGCGAACCAACAGTGTTTTTCTCTCACAGCAAATCAGCATAAGCTAAATTTCAACGAAACGAATAGGGTACTTTTTGGCAAAAGGCTCTCCAACAGTTTTGCTTCCGAACTCCCAAAACATACGCGAATGGTAAATCTCCCCTCCGACTCCTCATATGCGCAAGCTTTCTGTGTCCTCATTTGATGGCTATCTTTTCCACCCTCTGCGCGTTTTTCTTTGTCCTTAGCTGATCCTGTGGCTGGCTGCGGAGGCCGTCTGGGGGGGGGGGGGGGGGGGGGGGCAGCGGCCGGTTGGGGGGTGGCGGTGGCTGGCTGGCAGCTCAAAGGTGGCAGCATGCGAACGCTGTTGGGAAGAGCGAGCAAAGTTATGTTGTGGGCCCCCTTTTTAAATTTTTTTCGCAACCAAATTTTGCAAACTATTTGGGAAAGGCAACAAATTAGCTCCCTACCCATTTTGGCCACTTGGTATAAACAATGATTTGGCAAGTGTTTTTACTTTTTAAGGAGTTTTTGAAGATGCTCTAAGAGCCATCATTTGTGTTGTCATGGTGTGATGTTATGACTGGCGTGGGTGCGCCCACGATCTGCCTTGTTTGCTTGGCTGTTTTTCTCTCACAACAAAACAGCCAAAAACGATATCATCCGGCTTATCAGCCACCGAAACGATCAGGCGAACAAGGCGCTTGTCAACGACCGAACCAGGAACAGGAGGAGGATTAAGGTGTTTGGGTGTGTGTGCGCGTGTTCCTAATCTTGTATTAGAACCCAGACTTGGATGAGGAATTGTTGCCCCCTGCGCTATTTTTCTATCGTGATAGTCCGATGGCGCCTGCACGACGGAGTTCGTAGAAGTGCGAACTGGAAGTCTCCCACAGCTACTCCCTTTGATCCCTAGGCACTAACAACTTGGTATCAGAGACCATACCAGGTCTGTAGGACCGTGATCTGTCGGTGCCAGGGTCGGCCGCCATCCTTCCTCAAGCACTCGAACAATTGACAATGATGTCTGATGTCTCGCGGCAGATGAGCAACATGCTCAATGCGCATCTCGGAAGTGGAGTGCCAACCGCCAGCGCTGCCGTGCTCCATGCCGGAGTACCTCTACGGCATGCCACTACCCTATGGCTCTAACACGTCACTTGTCCCTGTTTGAAACTGCTTGTGATGTTGTGATTGTCCTGAATCCACTTACTTGCAGAGTTTGCGAAAAGCAGAATTTGCTCGTTTTGCTTAGTTAATTATCTGATTCTGCTTATTGATCAGCTGTCATGTAATCTTGCCCTCTGACACAACTTCTGCATATCTGTGGAGAAACTAGGGAATAAGCTGTGCCAAACATGATCATATTCCACATGGTAGAGGCACTTTTTTTAGGTAATTGAAAATTAGACAGAAAAAAGTAGTTGCTACTGCTACAAGCTAGCTTGAAATTGGTTAATTGGTAAAGGTACATGGATTGGTCATTGGTGTCCCACCCAACAAAGAGACCCAAGTCCTAATAACCCGGCTAAGTAGGTACTACACACTAGCTGGAAAATTAGTTACGTGCATTACTGGTTGTTCCTAGGCACCGGTGCATAGTGTCATCCTAGGCGTGTTGATAAGGTAGGAAGAGACAGAATAAACCAAAATTTTATTTCACACCAGGATGGTCAAACTTGACATGAGAAGAGGTAGTAAAGAGAGACTTGAGAGAATCAAGGATACCCAAAAAACTATTCCTGGATATAGGGTTGTATGAAAATCAACCCATGTGTTTGAGCTTTGACCCAGGCTTTCGTCTACTCTAACTTGGGTAATTAGCTTGGGCCCAAAAGACTTTTTGTTGTTATTGTTATTCATGGCAGACATGCCATAAGTGTTTTGGAAGACACTTGATAGGGCGATCAGTTTATTTTATTTGATAAGTTTAATACTACTTCTGTCCCAAAAAGAATGCTATCCTCTAGGTATACACAAATATAGGTACACTTTTTTTAATTAGCTTTGGAATATATTCTTATAGACGATGCATGGTTCGAAAAAACCTAATTAAACCTCGTTTACTCTCGATTAAACCTGAATCAGACCCCTAGCGTCTCGTTTAGGGCCTAGGCGTCCAATAAAACTTTGAACATGTCTACTTGCTGCGCATAGGCGTGATGCAATTCTTAACTGGCATAGAAACACGAAAAAGCGGTAGCCTGGCTAGGTTGATGGGCTATGAGTGGCCGTGCGGGCTGAAGGGCACAAAAAAAGCATGCAGAAGAGCCAGGGAAAAGGGAAACAAGATGTGTGGGGATCAAGGTCTTTTCACCACTTCTTTGCAAGTTTGCAAGAATTGGTATTGAAATTGCCTTAATGTGTTATAATTTCTTCTGAGATTGAAGTTGGGCATCTAATATGAGCCTCATGTGTTGCCAGAAAAAAAAATTAAAAAACACAAACGATTTAGTCAGTAGGCTAGCGCCTGCCTAGCGTCTAGCGTTTTCTTGAACCCTTGACGATGCCAATGAATTCATGCTTTTTTTTTTTGCTGGCATACCCTTTCTACGAAAATAGATAAATCGGGAAGATTAGCAAACTGAAATGGAACATGGTTAAATGCATGTCCAACTAAGGCATAAATATCTTGCATGTCCAACTTTCCAGAAGGCATGTATCCTGAAGCTTTTAATGCTGGTGTGAAGCTATTTGTACATAGGCTGTTTTTTTGCTTATTTAAATAAGAACAATGTTATTTTTCTAATAACAGTTACCAAGCATACTGTTATGGCAAGCAAAGCTGGCCCAGGGCTCACGTGGCACTGTAGCGCGTGAACAGTGTCAGATCTGGTTAGATTAGATTGATTTGGTTTGTTAGGAAAGAGATAATATAGATTGATTTGGTTAGGATATTACTTAGGGGTCAAGTAAGTTGTCTCTATAAAAGGGACCATCATGAGAACCGAGAGCATCTCCAACAGTTTGCCAAAATTTACTTGGCAAATATCGTGATTTGACAACTTAGTAAAATATATACCAAGTGAAAAAATGGACTCTCTCCAACAGTTTGGTATAATTGTTTGGCAAATCTTTGGCAAACTTGCATCAGGAACCCCAAAAGTAAAACAAATTAGTTTCATGCCCTTCTACCTCTGGCAAACTTGCATCAGGAACCCTGAGAGTGAAACAAAACTATTCTGTGCCCTTCCACCTCTACGTTTGCCGGTGATGCGCGCTGGTTTGCCCGCGCGCATATATGCGCGTTGAGGGGGGAGATTTTCCAAGTTGCTAAAATTTGCCAAGTTGGATGCCAAACTGTTGGAGGGGTCATTTTTCTAGTTTTGCCAAATAATAAAGGATAGCAAGTGAGTTTGGCAAACTGTTGGAGATGCTCAGTAGTCTACGGATGAAAGGGTTCTTCCTGCTACCCCAGTCAAGTCAATCCATATCACATACTGTCTCCTATCTTTCTGGATATTGAAGTCATGTTCATATGATCATGTGTGGCGTTTATGGCCTGTCAGTATGGGTGTGATTAGTTGCCTGTATTAGTCTTGACCTGCGTTAGACCTTATGCAACACAACTCAAACCAGCATAAGCGTATACAGTATCTTGGTGTTTGGTTGTGCTGCACAGGCAAGTCATATTTAGTAAACTTGTATTTAATTGCTTGCATCCTGCTGTATGTAGTGTCACCTCCATGTTCTAGTAGAGGCCTCATGTTTCTAGTAGTGTCAGGGAGATGAGGATATTTCACTTTTATGTGCCCCATGGGCTAGTGCAAATCTGCATTGCCTAATAGACAAATCTGGCATACCAGCCAATGCTGCATTGGGCTTGCTTTGAGTATTGTGCAAACCTGCATAAGAGTCTCTCGGGCAATCAAACATCTACAAAATGCTCTGCATGGGGCTAATGTAGACAACCAAACAGGCCCATATATCTGGTGAAGAACACGTGAAAGGGTAAGTTGGAAAACATTTTGCCAAGTCTTTCCAACTTTGACTTGAAGGCGGAGACTAAAGCGGCATGGAGGCTGCAGAAGAGTGGTTGTGAAATTAGAGAGGAAATAGGACAAGCCTTAACAGTATGACAGGTTTGTGTTAGGGACTTAGGGACAAGCAAAAATTCTAATTCTAATATCCTGTGTTTGAGGGTGATACCTATATCCTTCAGATTACAGTGAGGAAAAGGCTACACACTTGCAAAGTAGTGGTGCTAATGTTGTGATGGGCAAAAAGTAGTTGTAGATCCAAAATTCATTCCACGTGGATGAATGATTTGATACACTCTCTCCATTCCAAATTATACGACATTCCAAAAATCTTGGAGAGCGAAAGCATCCGTTTGACCAAAATTATAGAGAAAACTATTAAAGATTTATGACATCAAACAGGTATACTATGGGAATATAATTGATGAAGAATCTAATGCTACTTAGTTGGCATCATAAATGTTATTATATTATTATATAAGTTTGGTTAAACTTGAGATGTTTTGATTCTCCAAGATTCTTGGAATGTCTTATAATTTGGGATGGAGGGAGTATATAGCTTATCTACTGTGCTAGTTTTGTATAGTTTCCAATGCATAATAGGGCTGCATGCAAACTGTGTGTGTGGTTTATTGATCCCACACTCAGAATAATGCTTTACCTCTGGAAGTTGTTGAAGATATATATTTGAAGGGCAATTTATGTTGTTGAATTTTTCTGAGGATTTAGAATGTTTTAGTAACTTCTATGTGACTTAAGTATGTGGGGATCAGTGGTTAAAAACCATTTGTATGTTGAGTCATGAGTGTTGATATACATATGACAGATTTGTACAACTTGCTTACAATCATGAGATCAAGGGGCTTAAATCACTCTGGTGGTGGTTCATTGATGAAGCAGAGGTTTCAAAACACCTTAGCTATAAATAGCATGCTATAGCTTTTCAGAGGGCATGCTTCAATGATATTGGCAATTGTTTTACTATTGCAGCTAAGGACACTTTAGCCCTGCTAAACACCACTATTTGGTTTAGCCGTGATTTTTTTAGCATCGCTAACCCTGATGGAGGATTTTTTTTTCTTGAACAACGCAAGAGAATTGTGTGTTATTTCATTAGGAATGAAACAAAGACCGTACACAGTGTATGGAAATGGGGGTGGCGTCAAGAGGTCTCCCCCTACAAAAACTCAATACACACCCTGCCTTACTAGTCTTCGAAACAGGGGAGGCGACTGACCTTCACAATCTATCTAAACCCTAAAGTTCAGGGGATAACGACCTTATAAGGAGCTCCTGGAGGGTCGTAGCACCAGCCATGCACCACAAACTGGTCTCCTTAGCCACATTGTATAAGAGGGTCTGAACATCAGGGCGAGCTCCTTCAAAAACACAAGCATTTCAGTGCTTCCAAGGCTCCCAAGCAACAAGGATGACCTGGGAATTAACTCCTTTGTGCATCTCCTTCGGGACACTCCTTAAAGTACGACACCACCAGCCATAGAAGTGACTAGTAGATTCTGGAGGCCTTCGTGTATAAGGTTTTAATTTCTGGAAGATCAAGGTCCAGACCTGCCTAACACACATGAGCTATGTCTTGAATATTTTCTTTGGCCTGGTCACAGAAGGGGCAAGCTGCCTGGCGAGCGAGGCCTCTTTTGGTGAGGCGATCCCTAGTCCAGCATCCGTTGTTGAGAGCAAACCAAAGGTGAGGGAGGCCTCTTTTGGCGAGGCGATCCGCAGTCCAGCATATGTTGTTGAGAGGAAACCAAACAAAATATTTGCATTTTAGAGGAGCCCAACAATTTCAAACTTTTCTTCAAGGAGCAAATTTGATGGTCCCCTGGGAAAAAAATGGCACAAGCTGACTTGCTGCTATAGGAACCTGAATTCGTCAATTTCCACCTATGTTGATCAGCAACCTCTTGTTGCAAGGTCATCCCATCCACCAGGTCCTGTGGAGGAAAATATTCATTCTTTACTTTATATGACTATATACTATGCTCCATCGTTGTGCTCTTTAGTTTATAAATGATGTAATGAAATTGAAAAATTATTGAGTTGTTTATTTGTTGAATGCTGGATAAAAGTGAATGTTGATAGCCATGGGTATGTTAACCAATTGAATGACTGAAATAATGGACATGTAGACATGCTCTCTAGAGCACTGGAGTATTGGTATTTAAAACATTGGTATTTGCACAAAAATCTGACAAAACTTCTTGGGTTAACATCAGCTGATCATGATTCCATGGTGGAGGTAATTTAAGTGGCATTTCAAGAACAAGAACTAAAACTGATGGAAGATAATGGAACTCAAAATTTTCGATGGCAAATATGGTGTCGGTCGTGCGTCTGTTTTCGGCTTAGATGGGTGCATGATGAGTGTGTTTGGGAGCAGGCTCTCCTTTGTACTTGTAGCAGGCGGTTTCCTCTCCTTTGAGGCGGAAAAATAAGGACCCTGGATTATTTTTACAGAAATAAGGAATTCTTGTGCTGGTTTCGGCAGGTGGGGATATTATGTTTGTGGAATTGAATAGTATTTAGATACTATGTTTGTTTTAACTGAATGTCTTAAGTGATGATCCCTCTGTTTCAAAATGTAGGTCATTTTTAGTTTTGCCCTAATTCAAACTTCTCTAACTTTGAACATTTTTTATTGAAAATATATTAATATCTACAGTACCAAATAAATGTGTTACGAAGGCAATATTTCATGGTGGATTAACTGAAACTTATTGTTGTAGATGTCAGTATAGTTTTCTGCAAAATTGGCCAAAGTTTGAGAAGTTTGGCTTTGGAGTTTGGACAAAACTAAACAATATACATTTTGGAACAGAGATCAATAAATTATAGTCCGTAAGTAACAGTGTTAGTATTTGGTTATTTTGAGGAAGCAACCCATCATTCTTAGGAGTCCTTGGTTTAATATCCGAAAATTGTCGAAAAACTGTACGAATTTGCATGATTTGGTCTTCCACAGAATGATCAATGCTAGAATGCTAGTGATATACATTGTCGCAACATATCCTTGGGCTTGTATTTTAAACAGTTTGCTGGAATTTGTTAATACCCACAGTAGAAATGGATGCTCCTGAGTCATAGTGATACGTACTATTTAATATTTGATGCTTGCTTGGAAACGATTATGACATTGTGAAGGCCCCATGAAGGGTTTCTAATTTCAACAATAAACCAGGGAGCTTGCTGCTGCTCTATGCTTTGGCAAGCATGTCTCTTATGCACTCAATTTTTCTGCAGCCTGTGTTTTGGCACTTCCCCCTGCTTAAATGCCTTGAAATTTCATCACTTCCCTTTAATGCCAATTGTTTACAAGGTTATGTTCCCATTTTTTTTTTGTATCAGCTTGCATTTTTTTTAGATATCCGATGTGATGAAAATTTCATTTTGCAGAAAAGGAAGCTCTTCTGGGACAAACAAAAAAAGAAAGGGTGCTTGAACATTCCAACAAGAAAATCTGAGAGGCTAGCTAAGAGAATGAAACTCATGGCATCATTGCTCCTCACACAACGGAAAAAGATTGGAGTAGGTGAGCACTTTCAGGCAGAGGTACCTGATTGGACTGGGCAACCTTCAGGGAAAGAGCTTTCATGTTACAGGAGTGACCCAGAGACATCAAAGATGTTAGGGACTAGAATGTGGCCTCCTGAGGGTGAAGTTTTTAAAACCGACATTGTAGCTGTTGGGCAGGGAAGGCCTGGATCATGTAGATGCCCCTACCCAGGATCCTTCTTCTGCAGGAAGCTCCACACAAATGAAGCAAGAGATCACCTACGCTGTGAACTTGGTCGAGTTTTTACAATGTGGCAGTTTGATTCTATGGGGGAGGAGGTTTCTAAATTGTGGAGTCGCGATGAGCAACTAAAGTTCGACCCACTTGAACAATTGGTTCCTGTTATGGATCAAAAGACATACTGGGCCGTTGTGGCAAAAAATTTTGCTTCAAAGCCCAGGATAGATTTGATAAAGTACTACCTGAACGTGTTCCTGATGAGAAGAGTGTTGACCCAGTGCAGACTGAGTCTTCTGGAAATTGACAGTGACGAAGATGAAGTGGAGGAAGAGGAGGATGAAGATCAACCTGAAGGATCGAGCTCTCTTCAGAGGTACTGATTTCCTTCATGGCTCCATATGGTTGTGTAATAATGCAATATCTCATTATTATCAACTGCATATGTTTGAACTTCCTTTCTATATTTGGATGCTCGGTGATTGAGTTACCAATACGCATTTCTTTAGGAATAGAATTAACCGACTTCCTACTAAAGTATTGGTACTCTGGTCAGAATGATGTTCAGTTTTCCTGATTTGGTAGGTTTTATTTTTTCAGGACCCAAGATGCCCAGGACTTGAAGAAGGCGCCATGAGTCTGTTGACAGCAATCTGACATGCTTTGTTGCATGTGCCCTTTGTTCAAGTTTATGCTGAGACAGATCGCATCAAGTGATGCACCATTGCTCTGAGTGATCGCAAGTCTAATTTTTGCAGATTATTGGTTAAGGGCTCCATTCACTTTGGTTCAGCCATCTTTTGTGAACAGAAACTAAATCGAGTGTTAAATCATCCCCGTGCGTCTCTCTAGGCAAGCAAGCAAGCAAATCAATACTTCAAGCTCATCTGAGCCAAATTGTTTTCTGTTGTACAGGAAAAATGGAACAAAAAAACTGATGGGGGGAAACTGAGGTTTTTAACCAAGTCATTATCTCATCCGCATTGGTTGACTTGTGCTCTTGGCATGACAAAGCCTTCCAGTTTGACTCTAGTTTGGTTGCTTATGTTCAGCTGGTACATCAGAATCTTCCAGATGTTGTACCTTTCGCTTTTGCTGCGCTGAATTTGTTGACCCCGTAAATGATACCGCGCAGAAGCATTACAAAATTCTCCCTGTGAAGCGGAATCTGCCTCCTGCGAAATGATTTCTGTACTCCATGTTTCTTTGCTGGTCAGCAAGATGCACGTGCTGCCTGGTATATTGTGTAGTCAATTTATAAGTTCCTTTTCCTACATACATATATAATTTGGTTGGCTCTAAAGAAAAGCCCTTTCATTTAGGCTTTCAGCACTCTGGCAAAGAGTTGATGATTGATGGCTTGATGTGGCATTATCTTGTAACCGTCAAACGTATATTCGTACATTGCAGCGAAGGAGAGAGAGGAAGGTACATTCCAGGGAGGTGAGTATAAGAAGAGGATACTTATGTCTTTTGTTATGCATTTAGATATATAATATATTTAGATATATAATAAAAGTAATATATCTAAAAAAATTAAAAGGTCTACTAATTTGGAATTTGGAATAGAGGGAGTCAGAAAACATGACCCAAACAATTGACGATACGTGTTCGACGGAGATCAAATGCGTGCAGACTGAACGCATACATGGCATGGCCGTCTGATTTTGCAGCCAACGGTCCAGATATAGTGCTACGTGATAAACAGTACTTCATAGTCCTATCGTGACGGTTGATCAGCAGTGTTGTTGCTGTTGTCTGGTTCGTTGTCTGAAATGGGCTTCAAAGTTATTTGCAAGACAAGCCCACCAATTTCAATTAAAAAGTCTAGGCCATTTAGATTCCTTCATTCAGAGGAATTAAAATCTAATCTAATAAATTAGACTATTTGGTTTGAAATTTAATATTTTACTATTTTTTAAAGTTCATATATAAGCTTATCTCAAATTCATAGGGTTAGTCTCTAGAAATTGATTCTATAAATGACCATGCTACTCTACAATTATAAATAGTTTTCTCCCTTCTACGCCTAAAAATATTATCATAGTGATTTCAATTCGAAAGATTCAAATGGAGCATCAGGGAAAGAGAAGCTGGAAACTATATAATGGCTTCAAATGTTTAATTTTTCTTTCTATTTTCACGTTTTTACTATAGAACAAACTGATTCTTATATATATAAAAAAAATAAAGGAAAACTTTTTGATACTGAGAAACGTGAAATTCTTGGATTCCAAGTGGCGGTAGCCGCGTAGGCATATTCTGCAGTCTGTCAAGGTTGGTTGAAGCCTTTGACGAGACCACAGTCCACAGCACAGCTCAAGCGAGCCACAGACGTCACCTCCGCGCGTGCCTCTGACCATCGCGGCTTTTCTCTTTGGCCTTTGGAGGAGGAGCGGGCGGCGGGCGCTCCGCCCGCCCGTCCGCCGGGACAGCGCCCCCGCGATCCAAGCGGGGCTGCAATGATTAGGCAAAGAAATTCGGAAAGGTTTTCGATCGCGATCGCGTATGAATATGATGCTCAGGTGTCAAAAGCGGGTCTTTGATCATCATAAACCCCGTCATCATGCGAGCGATTAGTGGTGCCTCCTCGAGATGCGAGCCCCCTCCCCGCCTGCTCGTCTCGCGGCGGCGGGCGCCCGTGCGCCGCCGTGTACTCGTGACGTGCGTGCGGTGGGCGAGCATGGGGTTTCTGCAGCGCCCGGGCGGCGGGCGCTGTACCTGACTACAGTACCTACTACCTAGACTACTGTATACGTACGTACGCAACGGGCGACGGCGGCATTTTGTACTACGGCTACGTCTGCTACGACGGGCTAGACGATCGTGTCGTTGTCCCGTGGCTGGAAAAAGGAGAGAGGCGCGATTAAAGCTGCGGAGCCCGTTGCTTTCTCCGGCGCTTTGGGCAGTAACAGTAGTGTGTTGCTGCCTTGCTGGGTGATTTGATTCCCATGCAAATACTACCAAGTCCTATCCAGCTTTGAGGCCAGGAAAAGAAATTGTTTTTTTCTCGTCTGCTGGGCCCCTTCTCCCTGCCACTCCTCGCGAGCTTCGAGGCATGGCTGCATTGCTGCTCTGCCGCTCTCTGGTCTGTCTGATGAGCCGTTGTTTTCAATCCAGCCGAGCCGAGACGAGTTGAATGCTCCTGTTCCTTCTCTCTCGTTACTCCTCGCTAGCCTGGGATTCCCATTCCCTGCTTCCTGGCGTCTCCTTTCTTCAAGTCGAGACGAGCAAATAGCATATCCGATGCAGGATCCCAGCTGTTCGATCATGATCCAGTTACTTCTGCTGTCCTGTGCAGTTGGGTGTTGGCGATTTTTAGTACGTACCAGATTTTCGACTCACCACCAATCCTCAGTCCTCACCGAACGCTCATCCATAGAAAGCAAGACTCCACGTGTTAAATTTTTTTTTTCAGCACACTAGCAGCATCGCTGCAGCCTAGTAGACCTTATATAAAAAAAAGTTGTCGTTTAGGATAGCGTTTTAGTCAAATATTGGAAATATAAATCATAAATAACTTTTAAGTTTTTGAGTTTGAAAATGTGAAAATCATATTAATAGATTTGTCTTGAAAAATGTTTTCATAAAAATATGCATATATTATATTTTAATAAATATTTGGAGGGAGTACTTCTAAATATCGTTCGTTGCAAACAAAAGTGAAAAAGTCGTAGAGAGGTAAGCTGGGCACTGGCGAGCCTGCTCGACTGCAGGCGGCTCCAGCGCTGAAACGGCAGCAGCATCCAGCAGTTCCCGTCCTGTAGCTGCAGGCCCAGCGTACACCTTCTGAAGAAGTGAAGAACTACAACTACCCCCCTCCGTTCACAAAGAGTAAAATTCTAGATTTAACACAAATGTTTTTTTCTTAAAATTTATATTAAAAAAAGCAGTATCACCATTTTGGCTTCTATAAATTGGCTAACTATATTCCAAGGCTAATCTATGTGGTACTTATTCGATGTTACATGTTAGTATATTTTATTATAAATTTTGATGAAACTTACATAATTTTTTTGACTTAAAAAAATGAGACATAATATCTCCCAAGAGGAAAACTACACACAACTCCAAACCACTTTAGGCCAATGCAGCAGCGACTAGCGAGGACATGTCCCTATACATGCAGGCCTAGCTATACACGCTGTGCTGCCGCCTTGTCCCTGTTCACGCCGGCCGACGGGCACAGCAAGTTTGTTTTTTTCTCGCAGAGGAAGCTGCGGGCCGGGCATAGTACAGTAGATCGTCGGCGGCCCGGCCCGGCCGTTGGGAGAACAAAACGTAACGTGATGCTGTAGCAAGGCAATGCTAGCTAGCATCAATCACGCCAAAGCGTCGCTTTGTGATGCTTCCCTCCTCCTCCTCCTCTCTTGCCACGTACTAGGGATCCGCGCCGGGGAGCATGGAAGTAAGCGCGCGTCTGAGCGCAAGCGGGCGGAAAAGAACACGATGCGATGAGATGCTGTGAGCTTTGCCTTTACGTGCATTTTAACAGGCGAGGAGGGCGCGGATCGCCCAAACCGATCGCCGAGCTCTAATTTTGGTAAAGCGTCCCTCCCCCGCTCCGTCGTCAGGACCAAGAACGCGGATCTTTTTCCCCCTCTGCCCGCGCTTTGCAGTGCGCAGGGCCGCAGCTCGCAGCTACGCTACGCGCGACGCCACGGGATCTCGAGGGGGGATCGATCGATCGGATCCGTCCACGCCCGCGCGCGCGCGCGGAGCTCTCTCGGGGGATCGGGAAAGCCGAGCGGCTTCGCATGTTACCGCAATCATGAAGACGGTGGCGCACTTTCTCGTGCTCGTCGTTCCTCGCCCCGACGGACGTCCCGATCAGCGCCTCTGGTAGTCAGTCTGGCTCTGAGACCTTGCCGTGTGTGTGTGTGTGTGTGCCTTTTGCGGGAAATGGCGAGGCGGAAAGGCGCTGTGGAAAATGTGGCAACGAAGGGGGGAGTCATCTTCATCAGAACAACAGAAAAAATCCCGATCAACCCCCTGCCTTTCCTGGCTTTCCGTTTGAATGCGGGACTAGTTTTGTAGGCAATCACGGCTTGCTTCAGTACGTACTACAAATGAGGTGACAGAACAACAGTATCGATTGCTGCAGGCTAAACAAATTTTGAAAAAGGCGATCTCAATTCTCAAGTGAACGAACAATCGGTCAGCTAGGCACGCCGCTGCGCTGCGCACAACGGCACAAGGGGATGGAGAAAACCGCGTTGGCCTTTTTGAGGTTAATTAATTGACCCATTATCTCGGCGAGAACGATGTGATCAAGTACAGAATGAAGACGACAGAATGTGAAACAGCACGGCTCGTGAGCTTTGCCTGCAACAGCGCTCGGTTTTGTTTGCTTATGCAGTACTAGCATCTCAGGTCCTGAACAGAGATATATAGCATCCGGCCATTTTCTAATCCTTCCGCCACAGCAGGGGGGGGCATATTTGGAACAGTTGTCGCCTAACCTAAGCTCCTCGGAATCCTCTCAACAGTTATTTTCCAGAAGCCAGAGACATAAACACAGACAGTACCCCCATTTCAGTTTCTTTAATCAGGTTATCAGACAAGGGCACCAAAGTCTTACAGAAAAAACAAAGGAACAGATTCACTTGGATTCAGGCAGGCGCATCACGCACATGCGTGTGTGGCGACAATTGTGATCGATCGACCAAGGTAGTGCGGGAACAAAAGAGGAGGTACAGTACTACCGAGGTTTCTTAATTAACGTCTCTAAGCTCGAGAAGGCGGCAACTCCGGTCTCCCGTCATGTGCCTAGAGCGCCATAATCAAAGCTGCTAACCTCCTACTACAGGTAGCTCCTGTGGATCAGATGCGATGGTTTAGCAAGCAAGCGCTTCAGTAAGTAATCCTTTATCATGGGTGTTTGTTGCTTCTTTTGCCAGCGGGCTAGTAGTAGCCTAGTAGGACAAATCTGAAGCTGAGGGACAGCGTCTCGTCTGTGTTTTATTCTCTCCTTTGGCTGTTAGGAAACTTACCGATTAGAGCCAGGCCCTGCACTTTTGGCCCTAAGCACATGTGGGAGCTGGGAAATGAGGATAGAAAGGAAAAGCTGGGAAAAGCGCAATTCGCCTTAACTTGTCAACAAAAGCTTCTGAGAGAGAGAGAGATGCGAATGCTTTCCTACTGCTTTGACCGGATAAGGTGAAATTGATCCAGCATCAGAAATCCGTGGTGAATCTTCTGCTAGCCTTCGAGTCCAAAGTCTTCTCTCATGGGCAATATTGTACCGGGCTAATATGAGCATAACTAGTAGTTACTACTCCTAGTTCATAATGGATCGTCGGCGACCATTCTAATTGTCTATCGAAATTGTTTTTAAGGAGTTCAACGACTCATACTGTATATCACATTAATATATAAAAATGGGTTTTACATCAGCAGCCGTTCAAGTACAAACATATACTATACACATAAAAGTCTAATGTATTATACATTAATTACTTTGTACTCTCTCAATTCCAAATTATAAGATATTTCAAAAATCTTGGAGAATCAAAGCATCTTGAGTTTATTTTGAAAAAATATTAAAATTTATGACATCAAATATGTATACTATAAAAATATAATTGATGAAGAATTTAATGATATTTAGTTAGAATCATAAATATTATTACGTTATCATATAAATCTGGTCAAACTTGAGATGTTTTGACTCTCGAAAATTATTAGAATGACTTATAATTGGAAATGGAGGAATTAATATTTTACAATCATCTCACTATAATTTACCGAGTAGCATGTCCCTAAAAGATAAATGTCTATTGGGTAAAACATGTACTCCGTCCTCAAAACAATAGGAGATCTCACATTTTAAGGAGTCATTTTTTAATATAATAAAAGATATGTGAAATAATATTTATAATATACAATGTCGCCTTAAATCAAGGGTGGATACATTCTTGTAATAAACATATAAGACTATATGAATGTTGACAACATTTTCTATAAAAAGTTTTGACTTCTCAAAAATCAAGAAATAATTTCAACCACAACGCCACATAGCTCAAGGCACTAAATCTTAGGTACAACCGTACAAGATGACAAATTTGAATCGTAGCTGAGCACGGCGACCGTGTTTATTTTTCTTACATTTGAATAAATCTAGTTTGATATAAGATAGTATTGATGCATGGGGCTAATTTCAGCCGTAACCCAGGCAAAGAATAGGTTAATAAGTCGATCAATTTTTAAGCAAAATCTCCAACTAATTACTACCTCCGTCCCCAAAAGAACTAGCTAGAGCAATAATTTTTAAACCTCACTAGTAACTAGTCAATCAACAAAAACGCTATTGCCCAACGGCGCCACTAATTCGCGAACGACCGCGAGAAGGGGATGCAGCGAACGATTTCACACATATACAAAACTTTCCTTTTTTGGTAAAAAAATTTCCACAACTTTCCTTTTTTGGAAAGTTTTTTTTTTATTTATAGCAATGCAAATTCAGACGCATAATTTCTATTAGCTAACTTATGCGTCTAACTTAAAATGCATAACTTAGAAACTTGACTTAGAAGGCATAACTTATGCGATCTAACACATTGAAAAGTTAGAAATCTAACTTATACGTCTAACTTAAAATGCATAACTTAGAAACATGACTTAGAAGACATAACTTATGTGATCTAACACATTGCAAAGTTAGAAATCTAACTTATACGTATGACTTTGTGATTTTAAACTTTGCAAAAACTAACTTATACGTATAACTTAAATGATCTTACACGCTGCAAAGTTAGAAATCTAACTTATTACGTCAATACACATATGCAAGTTAGAAAATCTAACTTATACATATATTTTTTACAGTAGAACATAGAAAAATGAGAGAAAAAAGTGAAAAAAAAACTTTAAAACATATACAAATGGGATCTAGTTTTATTCATCTTGTTGCATAGAATACATCGGTGCAAACAAAATTAGAAACGGATACACGATTCAGAATATATAGCAAGTTGAAATAAATGTTTTGGTTTTTTACCTGACGTCAGCAAACTACCATGCATCAGTTGTCTTTTTTTTTTGAAACACATGCACCAGCTCCTCTGATCGTTCGCTCGATGCCAGAGTGTACCTTCCAATAGGACTCTATGAGGATCACTAGACGGACTAAAATCGGGCTGGGCTAGGGCTTTTCTGGGCCGGAGCTCATGTCTATGCCTAGGCATACTTGGCCGTTTGTTCGCTGTTTCATGCAAAGTGACGTTTTTTACTACACGCGTGCAGATTATGCACATATAATCGCTTTCAGATCAGGCAAATCCCGACAGGACGGACACTCGGACAGCACCTATAGATAATTGAAGGATACTGTTACTGTATGTGTGTGAGAAAGAGAGAAACTGGGTGAGCGAGCAAAGCTGTACTAAAGCTGAAAATATGACTGCAGTGCTTATATTAAAGCTGTACTTTGTGGAACTAGGTGTATGCAAATCAGTTGCAATTTTGTAAATATTTTATTTAGCTTATCATAATATCTCACAACAAAACAGTTAAAATAGTATCAATCGGTTTATCAGTCTGAGAAACATAGCTTCCGCTACGATTTTGATATGCAACTAACTAATTTGGTCTGCATGATCCTCAGGTGTGTTCAGTCTCTGGAAGTCTGGCATCATGGACTCATTCATATACCTCTGACAGAAGGCGCTCAAGAAACTGAAGCTAGGCATAAATAGAAGGGTAAACCAGCTAAATATGACGAGATGCCACTTCTGTCAGTGAGATTGCAAGGCCATCAAACTGATGTTACTGTGCTCAAAGATTACCTGTAAAAGACAAGGAATAGCTTGGTCTCGTGCAACCGCCGTCAGGGTAAATCCCACCATCGCATTTGCGAACGCGTAGGCACAAACGGCAGAGAGCTACACAAAAAGCAAAAGGAATAGAGAGAGAGAGAGAGAGAGAGAGAGAGAGAGAGGAAGAAGACCCAGGCGAGGTGCGAGGAGGAGGGAGTAAGAGAGAGAGAGAGAGAGCAGCTGTTGCAAGAGCCAAGAGGCCTGCCTGGCCGCGCCGGGGCCCGTGATTCGCCTTTAACTTTCACTTTCCTCTCTCTCCTCACTCTTTTTCACCCTTTTACCCTGTCTGTCCGATACACGCCTCTACTCTACTTAACGCGAGGCCTGGCAGCTCCCTCCTCACGCAGCAGCACGAGTGCAATGGTGCAACTGTACTAGCCGCACAGTGACGTCGGGGGGTGTGGGTGGGGGGAGTGACGCCCGTGGGGGTGCGATGACGACGCTGCACATGGACCCGCCGGCGCCGCCCGCGCGGCGGTCGGTGTCGACCATCTGCGACCTGCACCCGGGCGAGACGTTCACCGGCTTCTGCACGGCGTGCCTGCGCGAGCGCCTCCAGGGTCTCGAGGCGTCCGCCGCCGCGGCATCCGCGCCGGGGCGCAAGTCCACATCGGCCATCCGGTCGCTCTTCGCCAGGCCGTTCGCCACCGGCAGCTCGTCTGCGTCCGGCGGCCCCGCCGAGCCGCCGGACCTCCGGCGGTGCAAGTCGTTCTCGTGCGGCCGCGGCGGGGACGCTCTTGCCGCCGCCGCGGCGGCGGCAGCTGCCGCCAGAGCGGACGAGCCGCAGCGGCGTTCGTGTGACGTGCGCGGGCGCAGCACGCTGTGGGCGCTGTTCCATCAGGACGACCGTGACCGCGTCCGCGACGGCACGGCGTTCGGCGCGTTCCCAGCCTCCTCGTCGACCGCCGCGGCTGCGCTCGCCGTCGACGTACTTCCCCCACCGCAGGCACCGTGCATCCCTGACGATTTCCTGGACGAGGACATCCCAGTGGTCATGGAGCCCGACGACGACGAGATAGTCCCGGTGGTCGATGAAGATCCCGTCGTCGTCGTCCCGATGGACATTTCCGGCGAGGTGGAAGCCGAAGGCAATGCCGCGGCCCACCAGGGAGGTAAGGCCATCAGGGATCACATCGATCTTGAGTCGGCGCAGACCAAGAAGGCTTCGCCCAAAGACCTGAAAGAGATCGCCGGGAGCTTCTGGGTGGCCGCCTCCGTGTTCAGCAAGAAGTGGCAGAAGTGGCGGCGCAAGCAGAAGCTCAAGAAGGAGGCTGCCGTGAGCAAGGCCGCGGCAGCGGCAATGCCGCCACCGGAGAAGCCTTCCTTCCTTCGCCGAAGTCGCCTCCGTGGGGAGACAGGCTCCGAGCTCGCCGGTGGCCGGCGCTCGTGCGACACCGACCCGCGTTTCTCCCTGGACGCCGCGCGCATGTCCATCGACGACGCCGGCTTCTCATGGGACGAGCCCCGCGCGTCCTGGGACGGGTACCTGTTCGGCGCTGGCGCCGGCATTGGTCTCGGGCGCGCGCCTCCGCCGCTCTCCCGCCTCCCTCCCATCCTGTCCGTCCTTGAGGACACACCGACCGACATCGTCGAGCGCTCCGATGGCCAGATCCCCGTGGAAGACGACTTCGACCCCGAGCCGCCACTCCCAGGTGGGTCGTTGCAGACCAGAGACTACTACGTGGACTCCTCCAGCCGCAGGCGCCGGAGCCTGGAACGTTCAAGCTCCGTACGCAGGCCGTCCTTCGAGGTCACAGATCCAAAACCAATGGTGAATGGGATTGGGAGGGAGTCCCCAATCGGCGGTTCCGAGTTCTACCACTTCCACCACGCGGAGGACCTGCTGGACCGCGGCTTCAGCTCCAACTCGCTCATCGAGGACATCTCCGCGAGCCTGGAGGCGGCACTGTCCGGCCCAACCAAGAAGCCGCGCCCCCGGTGGCGCAAGGCGTGGAGCCTCTGGGGTCTCATCCACCGTCGCGCCGCCGGGCACAGGACCGGGGGGCCGTCCGACATCGCCGACCGTTCGTTCTCCGAGCCGTGGCCGGACCTGCGCGTCCGCGGAGTCAACCCCAAGATGCAGCGGTGCAACAGCAACCTGAGCGCGCGCAGCTCGTTCAGCAGCAACAGCGGAGGGCTCGGCAGCTCCAGGCGCAGCTACGTGGACGCCAACGGACACGTGAGGCGGAGGGAGGAGCCGTCCCACGCGCAGGCGCACGCGCAGCTGGACCGGAACCGCAGCGCGCGCTACTCGCCGGGGCGCGCCGCCGCGGACAACGGCATGCTGCGGTTCTACCTGACGCCGATGCGGAGCGGCAGCGGGCGGCCGCGCGGAGGCGGACTGCCGAGCAAGGCTGGGCCCGGGCGGCCGCTGGCGACGCAGTCGTTCGCGCGCAGCGTGCTCCGCCTGTACTAGAGGCAGGCTACGGCGTCAGTTGCCCATCTGCCTGCATGTTCCTTCGCCGTCCAAGGAGGAGAGTCTTCTGGTTCTGGGGTTATAGCCATAAAATCTTCTGTGTATTGTAATGTGGTACTGTAATCTGTTGTTTTTGTTCATTTTGGGGGGATTGGATAACACGCATCGCATCTCGTCTCATAATTTCCTCTTATGTGCCCGCATCTCTCATCATCTAGCATGTCGAGTCAAGAGGTTTTTCTCCGTGAGTTATTATTGTACTAGTTCCATCATCAGCATATGGAGTACGTATTTATGTCTGTGACCGTGACTTTGTCGTCAATTTCACAACGGTTGGACCTAAATTTGGAGGGAAACACATTCTAAATTCTGTTGTCGGGCTTGCTTCACTATCAGACACCAGCATCACTTTGTGTCACCGGAGCGGGCCCTGCCGCCGGCCACACTCGCTTGCTCTTTTGGACCACACGGCGACGGAGACGGAGGAGGCACAACAACACAAGCCGCCGACGCCGAGAGGTTTGACACGGAGCACGGCCAGTCGGCCATGGCCATGGCCTCACCACACCTCACGCGGCTCCGACACCGGTGGTTGGTACTAGGCTCGGGCCCGTCTACTGCACGTGATTGGTCCTTAAAGGAGGTCGTGCTTGCCGCCGCCTCGGAAACCGTTAAAGGCGGCTCGGCTCCTCCGGCTGGCCCGCGGCGAAAGCGGGGGCTCCACGGTTGTCGCCTCGTCCCGGATGTTTCCCTAGTAATCCTATCGCTAATCGTCTGCTGGTTGCTGCCTGCCAATTTGGAGGAGTAGAGGCTGCTCTTGCTGGTCTTGCGTCGCGCAGCGGTGCCCACCAGCCGTGGCTGGCAGCAACAGCAGCACACAGGCGTTCTTGGGCCGGGCCACCGCGCGGATCCATTTGTATTCTGAACGTGTGTCGCTCGGCTACATACAGGAGGCGCGTCTGGGCTGTGTGTTGCGCATGATACAGAGTTCAGTGTTCAGACCGATGTTCGATCGTGTCCTGATTGCCATGGTTTTCTTTCTCGTCCTCCAACGAACTGGCATAACTTTGTAAAATTAGGAGGCAAATCAAGGACTGAACTTTCGATCATTATTAGCGATGCGTAGATTTGTCACATGGCGGCGGCTTTGAGATGGAATGAGAATGATTGGCAGTTTGGCACCACACCACACAAACCTCTGCTACAGTACTTGTTATACACAGTCATCATCATCGTCATCGTCATTAGCTGACCCAACACCCAATCAAATCAGCCATCGCAGCGCATCACGCCCTCAGCAGCCACGACGGTACTGAGAATCATTCCTCATGCCGGCGGCCGAATTGCAACGAGCCACCTGTGTAAACCAGGCAGCACGCAGCAGAGCAAGCAAACCCAACAAGCTTCTGTGATCTGTCTGCGCTGGGCCGCTGGCCGGTAGTAGTAAAAAACGACCGCTTGTGCTGCAGGCTGCAGCAGCGCACCGGTGGTATCACAGGCCAAATCGCTGTGGAATCGCACCGCAGACCGCCACGCATGATGGCAGCAAGCACGAGGCCTACTCCAGCGCCGGGGGTTGTCAAATAAAGCGTGACGGACGGACGGACGCGGCCCGCCTCGTCAGGCGGCAGGCGTCGCGTCGCCGGGATCACATCGCCGGCACTGCCCTCGCCGTACCCCGGTGCCCCGAGGAGGGCGGACATCTCGCGGACCGGGAGAACACGAGGCGCAGGCGACGCCTTGCCGCACTGGTACCGTGCCCTGGCTGGCTGTGTCTCCTTCTGCCCCTACCGCTCTACTACCGCGCACAGCCTCGTCCTCTTTTGGCCCCTTTTTTTTTTCAATTGCATTTGCAGTGCGACGACGACGACAGGGCCTGGAAGGAGCCTCACGACGAAGTCACACCATATTCGACCATAGAGTACTGCTAAACACGACACGGCTGCACGTACTACTAGTTTTCCTGTCGTGGCTGGCTCGTGGCTAGCAGGGGCACCGGGACTGCGTCTGCGCTGCGTGTGTCTACTCGACGATCCATCGATTGTGCAATCAACAAGGCCAAGTGTTGTACAGTAGGAGTACAACGTACTGAACGTTTATGTTTACTAGCCGGGGCGTCGTTCACGATGGGATGGAGATGGCCTGCAGGCTGTCTGGGCAAGGCTGCAGTGACGAATCAGTGTACCTTTTGTTTGGGTACCTGCAGGCTGCAGTCCTTGTGTACGTGTGCCGACCGGAGCGGACCATACCATGAACGGCACTGTAGTCCCGTGTATCTAGCTGATCGACCTTGCCGCGTCGTATCATGCGTCCATAGCCCCCTGACCCGGCCTGGAACATCCTCTCAGATCGAAGAGCAATAGGGTCATGGAACAAAAGATTAATCCAAAAGATTAAGCGGGTGAGGAGAGACGGACAGTTCATTTTATACTATACTGCAGCATCTACAAGTCCATCCGTTTGGATTCTAGTAATTCAGAGCCATTCGGCAGCAAAACAAAAAGCTTTTCTTTCCTTTGCGAGCATTCCGCAGCAAAAACGTTAGGCGGCAGCGCCGACCTTGGCGCTGGCGGCGAGCCTGGACGAGCCGTAGAGGGTCTCCTCGAACCGGATGATCTCGTTCTTGGACCCGTAGGCCACCTGAGTCCGCTCGTCGAGCTCGTTGATCACCTTGTCCAGCACCGACTGCTTGCCGTCGCTGCTGTGCCCGCCAGCCTTCTCTATCAACAAACCCAGGGGCGCCACCTCGAAGAGCAGCCGCAGCTTGGCCTTCGCCGTGGGGGACGTCACGTTGGTGAAGATGCCCTTCTCCTTCACTATGATCTGCGTCATCGATCACAGGCGATATCATCATGCATGCTGGTGGTCACGCAACTTCTGTATACTGAAAGTAGCATCGGAAAGGACCTAAAGCGAGATGGAATTGCTGTGTTGCTTGGCGTGGCCTTGCTTAAAGCAGGCGCTGGTACAGCAGCTCAACAGTCACTAGCATATACGTACAGTATGGGTTTGCAGTAACACTACAGTCCGAGGCATTCACTGGCAACACCAAACCAAATTCTTGTTCTCAAAAGTTTCCCTTGCCCTCTCTGAAATTTGGTCTGTTTGGTGCATGGTGTCGAATTGACATTACAGGTTAATCATGGCATTGTTCAGGTTTTGAATATGTCCTCCTGAGCTACTGTCATGGCATTTTCTATGTGGTTTGTGTCATTATGTGTGAATTTGAGTTGGCTAATTAAAGATTTTGGTGATATATATACCTGGTTGACATCGGGAACCATTCCTCCAGTGTAGCGCAATGTGTACTTCTCCCTGACGTAGTAGTTGATGAGCTGAGGATAAGCATATTATAGCACCGATCGATTAGGCACAGAAAGTCGTAGCAGATACAAAAACAATGTTTGACAGTATTAGCAGCTAGTAATGGAGTACCTTGTCGTACTCAGGGTTATCGAATGTTGCCCTCAAGTTACCAGGAGAGAACATCTTCCCTTCCCCAATGGTCGTGGTGTCCTTGACATGCTGCCATTTACCTGCAACATTTGTGAACATCTCGATTAACAACACCTACTCTTACATCGCGCACTGCAGCTCTCTGCAAAGGCCCCAGTGGGCAGTGGCTGAAAATTCAGGCGCGCGCACCTTCGTCAAGGAGGAGGAACTCGTGTGTCCCAGGGCAGTCCTTGAGGGCGACAATGTAAGTGGTGCGAGGGCCATAGATGCCCATCGCGGCAGCGACCTGGTCGCCGCCGGTGACTCCGGTCAGCTTGTCGCCGGGCCAGACTCCGAAGATGGTTCCGACGGTGAAGTTCGTGTCAACGATGCTGGAGCCGTCAAGGGGATCGAATGCAACGCTGAAACCACCTGCGAGGTGTGATGACAATCATTCCGATTTGAATCGAATACTAGGCTTTAATTCCTCAGCTGTTTTCTGCATATCCAGAGCTACTGTACGGTCGAAAAGAATGGGTGTACATGTTGCTGTTTCGTCGAGGTGCAAGGCTTGAAACCCATCGGCATATTTCACATGTCGCAGTTTGGTGATTAGAAAGCGTGTAAATCTAGAATCAAAGCCGGCAGCAAGCTAATTTGGTAAGCCATACTGCTGTTGATGATTAGCATTTACATTTCTACAGTGTTCTGAAGACGAAGAAGAAAGCATATGCTGCACTGCACTGAAGGTCTGCGCTGCTGAGCAGCACTAGTAGCAACACTGCTGAGCACTGCACTGAAGGTCTGCAAGACTGCGACTCTCTAATTAAGTATACAGAATCTCTGTTTTCCAATTTGAGTTTTGTCATCATTTTACAATCGGTAGAAGGTTTGGTCACGAACAGTGAGGAGAAGAAATGGCAGTGGCAGTACCTTCAACTGGGCCACCCATGTCCTGCAGCTCGGGGACTTCCTCAGAGCACGCATACTTGCACACATGGGAGTACTCCAAAGACTGCAGGCAGAGAGCAGGCATGCATAAGCGGATTGAATGAAATGAACCGTGACGTACACAGTTCAGTGCGAGATCATATCATCATTCGTTTCACACATCAAAGAGGAGCTTGTTGGCGAGCATGTCGACGGCCAGCTGCTCGTCGCCGAAGGAGTTGACGCAGGCGGTGCCGCCGCAGGACGCCGTCCGGACCTTGAACGCGATCGTCCTCATGGCCTCCCCCATGCAGATGAGCAGCCTGATGAGGTTCTTGTCCGGCGTCGCCTTGGTCAGGAACTCCTCCTGCCACACCCCAACACCACACCACAAACCCAACCCAGCATGCGACAGCGTCAGTTTCGTTCTTTCTTCGCATGCCCTTGAACTTACTCGATCGATCGATCTCCCAACGCACGCACACAAGTTTAACTGACGTAGTACGCACCAGGCTGTCTCCGATCTCGCACCGGGTGTTGAGCGCCGCGCGACTGGCCGCCTTGGACTGCCTCGCCGAGAGCGGCCGCGCCGTGCTCACCCGCACCGACTCGCCGTAGAACGTGGTCGGCGGCCTGGACGCCTGCCGCACGTACGACGTGTGGCGCCAGAGCCATCAGCAGCAAATCACCGAAAGCTTCAGCACGTGCGCGACGGCTAGCTGCTGCTAGCTACTTTACACTACATACAGTTCATTTATACGTACCTTAGGCCTGTACGACTGGGAGAAGGACACGGCGGCCCAGCAGGCCGGGGAGCGCGTGGCGACGATCTCCATTGCTTTCAGGGTGCGGTGGCCCGGGCGCTCGACGACGGCGGCAGGGCCAAAACCTGATGGATGCTGCTGAAATTGTCGGCGTACGTGCGCTAACGTTTGGTGGCTGGTGCCTGCAACTGGAGTATTAGCTAGCTAGCGAGCACGGCGCGGCGAGGAATGGATCACACGGAGGATGCACGTCTGGACAAGATAACCCGGCCGCCGCGGTGGCGCCATTTGGAGGTGGAGAAGATAGAACGGCTGCGGTGCACGGTGGCCATTCGTGGGTTGTGTGGCCATGCCGAGACGAGCCAAGGATCGGACGGGCCTACGCACTCCAACTCCAACTCCAACCGCAAATCAGGCCCGTTTCCCCTTAATTGGGTCTGGTATTCACTTGTCGTATATACGATATATGGATCTTTTTCTGAGCTGTTCGGCTCTGGTATTGAATTGTCGTATAGTATACGAGTACGACGGTATCGCCGTATCGGTATGTATCCTTTTCTGAACTGATTCAGTGTGATGTTTAAGTCGGTTCTTTGCAAGCATTTTGCTGCTTATATAAAAACTTGGAGCATAGCCTTATTATCCACACATGCATTGCCAGTTGACATCCTTAGCAATTTAATTTGAATCACGTCTTACATCAGTATTTAGGTCAGTTTCAGTGGTGTTTTTATCTCCCAATTTTCAAGATTGTCATGTGTTGCAGTCAATGTAGACAAGTTTCATCTACGTGAAATTTTTATAATCTTTTTTTCTTCATTTATACTAGTATATGTTACTATGCCAGTTTATTTAATGGCACAAAATTGTTAGAAAACTTCCACTGAGACTGGTTTTAGAGTATACACGAGAATGAGCTAGTATTAAGTCCAAACAAAATGTTTGACTTGGGCCTCGCAGAAAACTGGTTCGGCTAAGGCCTGAATTGGTCCTAGCAAAAGAGAGAGACAAAAAGAAAGGGCCTGAATATAGTTTAGACTACAGCCCAATCGGAATAAGAACTATCAGGCCTCTAGTGAACTAGTATCACAATATCAAGTGAAACCCTTACTGTTACGAGTTCAGGATCTACGTAAACAAATCAGTGTGTGGTAGGGAAGAGGTGATCTCTAGCTCTATCCGATGTAACAGTCAGTTCCTTCTTCCTGCTGATGTTTCAGCAGATGAGTAATGGGAGTACGTAGTTTTTTTAAAAAAGTCACAATCTGAGAAAGTACTCAATAGAATTTCAACACGATGACAATTCACAGTTCAACAACCAATACCGCATAGGATTGATTCGGGAAAACAAAAGAACAAAAGATCCAGAAAACTATCAACAAGTCAATTTTCAAAGTTTCTTAGGACCCTTTGGATCATTTTATTTGAGAAAAAAATATTTTAATAAATTAGGCTATTTGACTTAAAATTTTATATTCCACGGCTTTTCAAAGTTCACATATAAACCTATTTTAAATTTATAGGGCGAGGGATGGAAATTGATTCTATAATCACCATGTTGTGTTTCTATTCTACAACTATAATTTTCTCCCTTATTGGCTAACAATAATATTCAAATATATTTTATATATAACCATATAAACTTATCTATACCTAAATTATTAAAATGAATTCAATTCCAAAGATCCAAACGGGGCCTTAGAGTAATAGCTCTAACATGAGCACTCAAATCGGTGTCCCATTTTTCATTCAAATGATCCCTCTACTTTTGAGGACCTCTTTGTTTACATCTATTACAACAACTCTCAAATCATATGCCAACAAATAATAACAAACATGTCGACTCGTCATTCTTCCCTTGCATCTTCCTCGCTCAATCGACTGGGCTATGCACTTTGGGAGTAGTTAGGACTCGGGAGGTCGCCAGTAGGAGAGGAATTGTCAGAAGTATTTACTTTGGCAATATTGATTAGCGTATTCACGCAAAGAAAATTAGATGGGTAGCACACAAGACATAGAGATCATATTGATTTAGGTACATGGTACCCTACGTCCAATTTGAATTGGATGTCTCTGTATTCATATGTTTAGTTGCAAGGGTTGCTGGTTGCAGCTATGTGCTAGAATGAAAAGTAATATAATGCCAATCAAGGGGGACTACCTCTCCATATATAGCCTGGGGATAGGGTTACAATAGATTTGATCGGTTAATAGATGTGTTTTCTAGTTTGTTATATGAAAAGTACATTGCATCATTTGACTATATCTCACTTGTTAACTTGATCACCATGCCCAGACATGCAGGGGCCTCATTCCTAGTTGTCTTTGGCCTAGTAGCCAACCTTGGTTTGGAATATAGGCGGCAAGGTATCCTGGTCCTACATATGCGATTGTATCCCCCTATAGGACTCAATGACAAGCCAGTCAATCTACTTTCATTTTCAAGTTTCACATCATTATACATGTAGATGCACGTGTAACATGAATGATTTGAAAAATACTCCCTCCGTCCCAAAAAAAAACGCAATCCTAGCTTTGAATCTGGACATATGTAAAAAACTTGTATTTGTGTTGTAATAAAAATACAAAGTTAACCGACGAAAATGGTAAGAAAGGTAAAGTCGTAAGAGCTTCTTTGGATGGATTAGAACAAACAATTCACATTAGTAGCTTCTATATATGGACTAACATACTTAACAACTAGTTTATGCTTTGTGAACTAACACTATATATACATGTTTCAATACTTAGGGGCACTTTGGAATACAGAAATTTTACAGAATTTATATAGGATTTTCAAAGGAAAAACACAAGAAAGAGGAAAGTTTTCTTTTGTTCCAAAGGACCTTAAGGATTAAAATTTTGTTAACTAGGCCTAAGTTTCATGGGCCCTAATCCGAGGTCTTTATTTCGTCCGGGATATAGAAGCACCAAGACCCGCGCACCTAACACGTCACGTCACTCCACCAACCCACTTGAGCAGGATGCCAGGATCACTTCCACTCCGCGGCTCCCCCTTCCCCCCGTGACTCCGCGACGGAGAACAAAAACCATGGCGCCTCCCGGCCAACTGCTCCCCTTGGCCCGGCCGCCTCCGCTCCCTCCCGTCCTCTCCAGCCGCCGCAGCCGGTGCCCGCCTCCCGCCCACGCGCACGCCGGACTGTCGCCTCTGCCTCCATGGCGGGCCCACCGCCTCCATGGCCGCTTCGCGTCTTCTCCCCAGCTGTTCCGGGCTCCAGCCTGGCCCCCTAGTGCTCCAAAACCTCCAGGGGTTTCGGCTGCCGCACGAGGCGAGGCTCAGGCGGCTGCGGCGGTGGAGTTCGTGACGTCCGAGAGGGTGAAGGTGGCGGCGATGCTGGGGCTAGCCCTCGCGCTCTGCAACGCCGACCGCGTCGTCATGTCCGTCGCCATCGTCCCTCTCTCGCAGGCGTACGGGTGGACCCCGTCATTCGCCGGCGTCGTGCAGGTTCCTAGGTTTCTCTTATTCTGTGCGATTTTTGTTTGACTTCGCCAGTGCTAGTGGCTTACTGACTAGCCATTCTCATTCGATTGTCTGGTTTTCAGAGTGCTCAATTGCAGTAATCACCGTTTTAGTGATGTGGTGTTAGAATAATTAGTTGAAATGATTAATTTAAGTGAAATCGTTCTTACATGGCTCGATTCTCGAAATGACATGTCTGCAATGTCATATTATTTCATTTGCTCTACAAACATAGCAAAACTAATACTAAATATAGTTGATAAGGTTTGAATTTTCACTAGAAAGCTGTGTAGCACTCATATTTCCTGCTTATTTCTCAGTCCGGTTGCTGTAGGGAAGTAAATTACGTAACATTACACATAAGAAAGTAAGGGCATGAGTTTGCCCATCTTGTTTGATGAATATCCTGATGCCATCGTGTTTTTGGCACTGCAAACAGTCATCCTTTCTTTGGGGATATCTGATGTCACCGATAATTGGTGGAGCACTTGTTGACTACTATGGTGGAAAACGAGTCATGGCTTATGGTGTAGCCTTATGGTCCTTGGCTACGTTCCTGTCTCCTTGGGCAGCTGGTCGATCTATCTGGTTGTTTCTCTTTACCAGAGTCCTGCTGGGTATTGCAGAAGGAGTGGCACTCCCAAGCATGAACAACATGGTGTCGAGGTATCTACCTTTGTAACATTATTCCTTTTGATTACTTCATGTCCAACTTTTTCCCCAAAAAAACATATTGTTGTTTTGCTGTGGGGATTTCTGCTAAGATTTATGTAAAGTGTTTGTATTGGCCCTTTTATTACAGGTGGTTTCCTCGCACAGAGAGATCTAGTGCTGTGGGTATTGCAATGGCTGGCTTTCAGCTTGGCAATGCCATTGGGTTACTTCTTTCCCCAATTATCATGTCACGAACTGGAATCTTTGGACCTTTTGTGATATTTGGATTATTCGGATTTCTGTGGGTGTTGGTGTGGATACCGGCTATATCTGGCACACCGGGCGAACATGCACAGATATCAGCATATGAACTGGAGTATATAACCAAAGGCCAGAAATTGGTGAAACCTCAAATTGGAAGTGAAAAAACAAAAAAAGTTCCCCCTTTCAGAAAACTGCTTTCCAAATGGCCAACATGGGCTTTGATTTGTGCAAACGCCATGCATAGCTGGGTACTTAACATCTAAGTTTTCATCAATTCTTTGCAAGATTGTGCCACACAAAGACACATTTTAGGGAATAAATTTTTTGTCTCATGATTTTTTCAGGGTTATTTTGTTATCCTTTCATGGATGCCAGTCTATTTCAAAACAGTAAGCCTTTACTCTGCTTCCATGTTCTTTGAATACGTAAATTACTTTTCCCAGTATTTAACTTGATATTGCTTTTGTGGTGATCAGATATATCATGTCAATCTGAGAGAAGCTGCTTGGTTCAGTGCAGTCCCTTGGGTGATGATGGCAGTTTTAGGCTATGTGGCTGGTGTTGTATCGGACAGGCTTATTAGAAATGGTACAAACATTACTTTAACACGGAAGATAATGCAGGTATGTTGCTTCAACAAAAATAGTAGCATAACAGTCAGGAATGTTTTCATTTGTTTTATTCATAAAATGGTCTTGTGCACTTCTCCACACTCTTACCAAAAGTGACATGCAATCCTGATATGCTGCGGTCTATTAATCATAAGATACAAAAACCAAACATGTTAAGTGCACACTTCCTGTTGCAGTTTATTTTCATAAATATTGGCTTCTTTTTGGTTTTGTCATTTCAAGTGTACACTTCCTGTTGCATTAACTTTTCTTCCTGACTAGTGACTTTTCATTCTGCAGTCGATTGGCTTTCTGGGGCCAGGTATTGCTTTGCTCTGGCTGAATGCAGCAAAGAGTCCAATCATTGCTTCAGCCTGGCTTACAATTGCTGTTGGTTTGAAATCCTTTGGCCACTCAGGTTTCTTAGTAAATCTACAGGTACTATAGTTCAGTGATAGAACAGACACTCATTCTTCTCAATTTGGATCTTCTTTTAACCATCTGATACATATCATTTTTAAAACATATCAGGAGATTGCCCCACAATATGCTGGAGTCCTACACGGTACTAAATATTAAATATGTTCCTTGTGTTAGCTATAGATTTCCATTTTGTTGCATTTAACTAACTTTGATCTACAATTGTGCTGTGACAGGAATGTCAAATACAGCTGGGACATTTGCTGCCATTCTAGGAACTATTGGAGCAGGATTTTTTGTTGATCGGATGGGTTCTTTCCGTGGATTTTTGATATTGACATCGCTTTTATACTTCAGCAGTGCTCTTTTCTGGGATATCTTTGCTACGGGAGAGTGTGTTGATTTTGATGGCACTGGCTAGCAACTCAGAGGAACTCTGCGGTTTTCTATCCTTAAAACACAGAATGCTAATTCAGGACAGTGTTTTACCGCCAACCATCAGAAAGTTATTTGCACCTGAAGATGAAAAACTTTAGTTACGACTGTACAGTATTGGGTTACCTTTTAAAGTACACAGTGAATTTATCCTGGAAGTCTGAATATCAGCGATGGATAAACACATGGAACCGTTTTTATAGATCCTTTTAGATTTTCTTGGAGGGATAGTCCCTGATGATGTAACATAGAATAAATAACAGGGCAGGATGCCAACCATTAATGGCACCGAAAGTAGTAGAGAACTGAAACTGATTTGCAGGCTAGTTAGAAAATGGGAACCCCAACCATTAAGGAGCATGGGTTTGAAAAACATGGGGAATTTGGTGTAAATGCTACGGAAAGTTGTGGCCTTTTAAAATTGTTATAACTTGTGACTTTTTTTTTTTACTGTCAATTCCCCTTCTTTTATCTTTTAAGTATATAGTGAATGCAGCAAAACAGGGAAATCCTTGATGGGGAGCATAGAAGGGTCTTTACATTGATGAAAAAATTGAAAACTTCAGATGCAATGCTATTCACTATTGAGACCTAATGTCAGCATACCATAGGTCTGTAGGGATTTGGGATCTAGAAGAAAATGTTCTTGGACGGCTACTAATAAGGATGTAAGGGATACGCAATGGATTTGGCTGAATAGTTTGGGAGCAAAGTTGCGAAAGTTGGAGCAGAGCAGTCTCAAACAGACCTTGGATTTGGCTGAATAGTTTGGGAGCTAAGCTGTGAAAGTTGGAACATAATAGTTCTAAACAGGCTTAGTTCTTTTCTCCACCTAAATGCTAAATTAATTAGGTGGCATGCCACTCTAGTTTATTTTAAGTTCTGGGATCATTCTAGTTCATTTTATCAAGTTCCGGAAGGACCAATAACCCAAAATATGAGAGACTTGCATCCCAACCATTGACCTCAGCACTCAACAGTCTGACATCAAGAGAACGCTTCAGAGGACAGGCCAAAGGACTGCCATATGGTCCATTTCCTCTCTGGCAGTGGAATTGTAAACATAACTACTGTGACGTCCTCTACCAATTAAATTAGAGGAATGCTATACAACACATGTGTGTTTTAGAGGTTACCAACACACGAATTTTGTTTTTGTTCTTTCTATGTCTTTGTCCTTTCATAGAAAAAAACTGTTACTTGTAATTTGTGTTTTGTTACTTGTGATTTGTAATCTATGTTTTGTGATTTGTGCCAGCGAGACTTTTTTTTACTTGTGATTTGTTGTTAGTTGCTCTGTGATTTGTGTCAAGAAGAAAGAAAAGAGAGGAGAAAGATGAACAATATCCCTAGGGGAAAAACGTGTGTTTACCATGATTCTGTGGCTTCCGGATACAACCTGAACCGCTCCCTGAAAGTTCCCAGAGGAGCAATGTCTGAGATCCAATTAAATGATGGCCTAACGTTTGGAGATCTGAAGCTTGGCCGCTGATTGTCCCTTGCAGTTCTCCTTGAATTCTCGTTTTGTAATAGGCTATGTCGGTGGTAGCCGTAAGGACTAAGTGGTTGTCTCTGTTAGATTTTATTCGGCTTGAGAACTGTTGGTTTAGTTTCTTGCCTGCTGCCGGTTGGAGCTAGGCTCTCCTGGGTTAAACATGTTGTAAACGTTGATTTGGTCTCTCGATTCTAATTGAAAGGCCGGGGTGCCAAGGCCTTGAACTCTAAAAAAAATGGTGTGTTACTAGCCTCTAAAACACATGATTGTCATATAGCTATGCACTTAAATTATTGTAAACAGTAGTTGTCATACGTACATTTACTCCTAAGGGGGTGTTTGGTTACAACCCCTAAATTTTAGCCACTAAATTTAGGTGATTTTAGTCCCTAAAGTGCCAAACAACCCTCCTAAAGTGCCCTCTAAAGAGCAACTAAACTTTAGGAGGTTGTTTGGCACTTTAGGGACTAAAATCACCTAAATTTAATGGCTAAACTTTAGGGGACTGTAACCAAACACCTCCTAAGTCATAACTCATAACCCCATTGGCTTGACCTGAAAACCCCATTTCAACCACCTTTTTATGATAAAGATGTATGCACCCAGTCAAATTTGAATCAGTCCATCCTCCATCACCTGCAAGTCTACAAAAGCTAAGAATCAGAAGAACATGGTACCTGATTATGCGCGAGCAGCCGTTCGTCCCATCTTCGAATCCCATCAGTCATGCAGGCAGCACGCAACCGGACATCCCCAACCAACCATGGAGGTTTCTCTGGATTCAACAGTGAGTTTCAGTCAGATCCTGGGTTCTCCTGGACTTCTACCTATACACCTCGTTCCCGTATGGTCAACATGAAGGCTAGGAGCTCAATATCATTCCGGGAAAGAGTTACTTCAATTTTAGGGTCATGGGCAAACTGCTTCACTCCTCGATCTGAAATCAAGGAAGCCCATGAGAATCCTCCAATTGAGCGCCAGGATGTGTCTGCTAGTCCCAGTAAGCTCACCTTCCTTTCTTCATTCCTCTGCCATGTAGAAGCTGAGATGCTGCCTGCGTAACTATATTAGTTACTACTTACTAGCTAGTCCTGAAACGACTTTTGCATTAGAAAGGAGACATGTATATTTACCTCGTCGAATGAGGTTTCAGGTCTTTTAACATTCTATAGAAGAAACGATTTTAATCATAGTAATGCAAAATTGTGGCATGAATCGGCAATAACTGATAAGGAGTCCATCCTAATCGACCTTCAACTTATGGGTTACAAATATCATGATACAGCCTGATGTTTAGTCAACCTACCAGTAAATTTGAGCTTACTCAGACTTCTGATCTATCTGAGGTTTCACTGCCACTTCCTGTTTCCAGTTTTCACCTAATTAGATAATCAGAATTTAAACTCATTCAATTTAGCATTGTCTTCAACTGACATTTCTAATGGCATGCTTGTGGTCAATCATGAACTGTTTCCAGTTTTCACCTAATTAGATAATCAGAATTTAAACTCATTCAATTTAGCATTGTCTTCAACTGACATTTCTAATGGCATGCTTGTGGTCAATCATGAAGCTTTATGTTCAAGTTACAAAACTCAACAGCACCCATATGACCATATGTTGTCCGAAACAAGATATACATAGCTGCTCAATGATGAATATACTTTGTGAGGATGTGTTCTTGATGAAACTGCTCAACCATTAAATCAAAGTTGAGTCCAATTAAGATGGGTTTTCAATTGTTTCATGCAGTCTCCAGAATTTCATCGACAAGTAGCACAAGCAATAATATACATAATATATCCAGGCAGAGAGGTGATAGCAGCCAAACAAAGTCCTGGCAAGAACAGTTCTCGTTTCAGGAAATTTACCAGGCTACTTCAAACTTCAGTGAACAAAACAAAATTGGGTTAGGCCATTTTGGCACTGTGTATAAGGCGAAGCTCAGGGATGGATCCATCATAGCTGTAAAAAGGGCTACTAAGGTTTGTAGGTGAATATTCCTTCAACAGAAGAAATGTTGTACATATTTACTACACCGAGTTACTTGCAGCAATCAAATCAAGTAAAAGTTTTCATGCAACATTTGGATTTGGCAGATGCATGGTGGGCATTTATCGTCAGAATTCAGAAGTGAGATCCAGATGCTGTCAAAGGTCGAGCATTTGAGCTTGGTAAAGTTTATTGGGTATGTGGAATACGAGGATGAACGCTTAATTCTAGTTGAGTACGTCAATAATGGAACACTCCGTCAACACTTGGATGGTACGTCAAACATGTGCAATGCTTAAACACATACTAATTTATTTTTTGTGGTAGTGTAGTAATATTGTCAATATGGTAAAAGATATAGAATCCATGAATTTTGTAAGTCATCACTCACCAAGATAGTAGAACTGGATGAAGTTAAATGCATCGAAGTATTGTTTATAAATAGAGTATGACAAGTCACTTGTGATATCCTAAATGTTAATCTACTGAAAGAGATGTAAAAACATGTGTATGCTATTAAGCTTAAACCTATGGTTTTCTTTTTTTGCGTGATTGAACCATGTTTCATTTATGTTCCCAGTTCCAATCATCTTGATTTTTGGAATCAAATTCTGTTGTAGAATGTAATGCTATAAATCTTCATTTTTTTCCCATTGGATTAAAGGGAGCTTAGCGACACACTTTGCAACTATGCAGGATCAAAAGGGGAACCATTGGAATTTGCACAGCGTCTCAATATTGCTATTGACATAGTTCATGCCATTGCCTACTTACATGGTTATACAGGTACCCACACTCGATTTCTATATTAAAAATTGAGTCTGGCCCCAAACATGGATGCATATGATATTCATACTTGGCATAACCCCACAAGTGCATATTTGATCATGGTCCTGAATGTTAATACATTCCACATCAGTTCTCTAGATGATACAATCAGCATGAAAATCACCATATGATAACCATACCAGAACATCCATGATAGAATTTCGTATGACACTATGACAGACACCCAACGTATCTATGTATTGAGACTACCGCGGATACTAAACCGCATCCTTATGTCTGACAAATATTTTTCCTACAATGGGAAGCAGATCATCCAATCATCCACCGTGACATCAAGTCGTCCAACATTCTCCTAACAGAGCATCTGCGAGCAAAGGTTGCCGATTTTGGCTTCGCACGACTAGCCCCGAAAACCCAGAAGCGACCCACGTGTCAACGATAGTAAAGGGGACGGCCGGATACGTGGATCCTGAGTACCTGCGCACAAGCCAGCTCACCGACCGCAGCGACGTCTACTCCTTCGGCGTCCTCCTCGTCGAGCTCGTCACCGGCCGACGCCCTATCGAGCGTGGCCGCGGCCGCGGGCACCACCAACGCCTCACCACCGAATGGGTAAAGCAAGCAGACCCAAACAAAACCAGCGCTTCTGATACTGAAATGCACCGCACGTGAGGTGTTTGACGAAATTACCGTGCTGGTGCAGGCGCTGCGCAAGTGCAGAGAGGGCTTCGCAGTGGTGGTGATGGACCCCCGGATGAGGCGGACTAGCGCTGTCGTGGCGGCGGTGGAGAAGGTGATGGCGCTGGCGGCCGAGTGCACGGCTCCGGATCGCGCCGCGCGGCCAGCAATGCGGCGCTGCGCCGAATTGCTCTGGTCTGTGAGACGCGATTTGCAGCAGGAGCAGCAGCGCGCGGCGGCCGCGAGCGCAGTAGCAAGACGGCAGGATGGCTCGACGTACTACGCACCACCGTCGGTTACGAGTCCGAGGCAGGAGAGGTTCGACAGCTTGAGATGATCTGCTGCGCGATGCTGATTGCTGAGGAGTGAGGACTTGAAATTAGTGCGGCTGCGGAGTTGTCCCTCCGTAAAAGAAATGTCATTCTCGTTTTACAATGAGAATCAGTATCAAATTTTATTTTTATTATATACTAGCAACCATATTTGTGCCTTGCAATGGAAAAAAACTGAACATTAATTAAAAATACACGGAATATTACATATTTATTTACATTTTAGATTTTTTTATTTTTTTTATCATCAACTCATTGAATTGTTATTTTCTGAGCTAAATATATATTTTTTTCTATTTAGATTTGCTCGTGCGATACAACAGAATTAGAAGAATTATCAAATACTTATAGAAAACAAAGGAAATTATGCATATTTATATATATTTTATATTTGTTGGTCGATAAAATTCCAAATCTAGCAACATCATATCTTATGGTTGAGACATTTTTCTTTTACAGTGTTCATACAAATATCCAAATTTTGTTTGTTTTGATTGGAGGGTTTGATAAGGGATTAATCGAACAAATGTTGAGCCAACGTTTCCTTAACGATAGATAATCGTACATTGTACAATGAAACGGAAAAAATCACGGTAAACAGAGCACAACAGAAAAGGAAAGGCCTAGCTCCTTTCCATAGCACGTGGTGCACTGGTACCCTGCCAGCAACGCTCCTGACTCATGTCTTTCTCTTGGATATACATGGTCTACGTAATTCTATTTTGTTTTACATTAAAAAAATCGAGTGTGGCAAAAAAATCGAGAGAACAGCGCTTGCTTCAACCTGTTCCACTGACGGTGTGACCCCGGTCACGAATTCTCATGGTGTGCGGAATGAAAATTCCAGTGCGCATAGGATTCATCGGCCACGGCCCCACCTGACCCCGCGCCGCTCCCTTGACCGGTGTGCAATTGGGAAGGGGATCCAATGTTGTTCCGGTCGCTGACCAGTGAACCCCACACGGGCTTCCACCGCTTCGTTCCTCGCTCCAGCCAAATTCTACCGCTTCGTTCTCGCTCCAGCAAAATAAACCACGGACACTACTGACGGCTTTGGCAGCCAGGCATCTTCTCCACCCTCTCTCTATTTCTCCTCCCCATCTCCTCCATAATCCGTTCTGAGGGCTGCTGCTTCCACATCCGCATCTCTAGCCATTGCCCAGTAGTCCTTTTCTCTCCCCGTCTTATATGCGTCATGCAGATGTACCACTGGGTGTTCGAAATTCGGTCAGACAGAGTTGTAGTGGTTGTGGGTCGCTCCCATGGCTCCCTGGTGTCGTAGGAGATCCAACTGTGTGACCTCACCGGTAAGGTTGTGGGGGCATCTCCCTCCTAGCCGGATCCGATGTGGCCATGGGTGCTACCACCGGGCGCGGGGATTCCAGCCTCGGGGGCGAGTGCGCCGGTTGCTCGGTCTCGGGGGCGAGCACGCTAGCCACAGGGACACCGGCCTTGGAGGCCGAGTGCGTCGTCCGCGCGGACGTCGTTCCGCTCCATCCGCAGCTGTTGTCCTACCTCAGCGCGTCCCGCACCTCCGCAACAGCCTCGTACAAACGCCGGGCCTCGCTCGTGTTGTCGTCGTCTTTCCGCCCTACGTCGCCACGGCGTCGTCGCCCTGCCTCGTCCACGCCGCCTTCTCCCCATCCCGCGCCATGGCCGTCGGTCGCTCAAATCATACCAACTGTGGTCGATTTTGTGCTTGCCATTTTATATATATGATTTTTGGCCTTTATTTGGTATATGTAATTTTATTTGGTACTTTAGACTTGATCTGGAAGCCTGATTTGGTTTGGTTCCTGCTAGGTCTGGATCCTGGATTTAGTTTAGAGCTCTTTTTAGACTCGTTGTCCGGTTTCTTCTGTCCTTTTCATTGCGTGTAAATTAGGCAGGATCCAATTTTGGGAAGGAGATCATAGTAGATTTAGGTTCCTGTTACTTATTTGGAGAAGAACAGCAAGTGCAGATTGGTTTTTTCTCGTGTCCTACTGCAATTAGGCTTTCGGAACAGTACGGGACAGAGGGTATTAGAGGTGCCAGACGAAAAATAATCCAGACAAAAAATTTGGCTGAAATTTTTCCTCTTTATTATTAGGTATAGATATAGATATAATTATTTATAATGTGTAATAAGCATTACCGATACAATAAATAAAATATATGTATATATAAATTTATTTGATATGCAAATGTTGACAATGTTTTCATAGACTTAACATAGGTCATAGGACACCTCAAACATGATCCGATATAAGCCAAGTTGTTTGAACTGGACTTGTTTGGTTGGTTTTCAATTCTTATACCTAACTAAAACCATAATCATGATAAGTTATACGACATTGTTAGTAACCGGACATTTAGATGGACGCGCGTGTTCGGACACCCACGGGCTATGGTTGCACCTCGTTTCACCTGCGCCTACACTCCGCCCCCATCGCGCCTGCATCTTGCGCCCCCATGTCGTAAATTTACTAGTCAACATGCGAGTACCTTGTTACAAAACGTTAACACGGATTAGGCTGGTTTCTAAACAAGTATATGGCTCCATGACAGTTTTTATACTGCTGGGGTTTTCCTGAAGAATCGTATTACCCTGTTAGAACCGGTTAGGCCGGTTTAACCTATCGAGAGAGTTTCAAGTCTATCTCATGGAAACTTATCTGATCTCACGAGGAATTTGTAGATTACGTGTCGAATATATTTCTACTAAGATAACATCACCCGCTCTACACGTGTGAGAGGATAACGATTGATTGATATGTCGAACACATAATTAAACAAAACACAATATATCTCACTTGACTCTATCTTCCAATCTGTTATCTCGTTCTTTGTTGTTGTTGATGGCTATTGGTTCAATGACATGAGGCTCTAACCAAAAAAACTAGAGTAATTCTTTGTTGTTGTTGATGGCTATTGGTTCAATGACATGAGGCTCTAACAAAAAAAAAAAATAGAGTATCTCATAGACGCCACCCTTCTAACGAGGTTGCACCTTGTAAAAAAAAACTGAGGTTGCTCCGGTGACGTATGTTTAATTATTACGCTCAGGTCAGAGGCCCCTATGATTTTGTTTGTTGTGCTCATACGGGAGACTATACAGGGCCGTCTGAAGGACGGAGAACGGCGACTAGAGAGGGTTGAATGGGAGCCTCAAATTTCTCTCGAAATATTCGGGTCACTCTTCCAAAAAAAAATAAACCCAGTTACTGGGTACTCAACCTCTCCGAGCAACGCGAGCGGGGATTCAGACGAAAACGATCAAATGAAAGCTCACCGGCAGTGGAGAAGAACTCACCGGAAACCCCCAAAAAGAGTTCTCAACCCTTATGAGAAAGAGACAATAATTCCAAGCAAATCAGCCAGAAAAGCAGGCGACGGACGCTAGACAGCAGGACGACGGACGCTAGACAGCAGGGCGACGGACGCTGACGATAGACGCTTAGGAGAGTGTCCGTCGGCCTTCCAGAGAGCCTAACAGAAGCTGAGAACTGCTGAAGCGACGGACGCTTGGACGAGCGTCCGTCGGCCTACCCGAAAGCCTGACAGAACTGCACAACGCACAAGACGCGACGGACGCTGGGCGACGGACACCGAAGAGCGTCCGACGCCAAAACCGAAGGACACAGACAAGCCGAGCGACGGACGCTGACGTCAGCATGTACCAGCGTGCGACGCAAAAATCGTCGGAGCGTCCGACACCCCCGACAGAAACGCAGAAAGCTCGAAAAGCGATTTTTTTTCTCCACCAAAACTTCTCAAATCCTAACCAAATGATCTCCACTAGCAACCCAACTTGGTAGGCATGTTTCTAGTGCTATGGAGGAGCTATCCCGAAGGAATTATTGCTCAATTTGGAGAGGATTGAAGGGAAACGAGGATTTTGGGGAAAAGGGGCAAGAACGAAGAACTCCGCAAAGAAATCGCCCGATCTATGTGCTCGTGAGGTTTTAGGAAAATTCCTTCGATGCAAAGATGCTCCTCACGAGTACCAAGAACTTGGTTCAAACGGATTTGCAAGAGCTACTCCCTACAAAGAGAAATCATCTCGGGAAAAAGAGGGAGCAAAAGCAAAACGCGAAGAACACAAGCAAAACGGGGACACGGTCAAGAAATCGAAGCCACTATGACTTACAGAGGTTACGGCCTCCGATTCCTCGTAACCAACTCAAGTTCTTACAGAGGTTGGTGAAATCAACCTAGGGATCTCATGACTAGAGAGAGGGTAGAGAGAGAGTTGGGGCAAAATGATTAGGGTTCAAGAGATGGGATGAGGGATACCCCTTCACCCCCTACTTATCGGGCTTTGGCTATTTCCCAAAGACCCCCTAGATACATTGAGTGAACTACCTAGCCTAAGCATTGCAGTCCAAGCTCTAGAAAATATCTCCCGCATTTTGAATGGACGGCCCCACTTCCTGCCGGGAGTTGCCATCGCCTCGACGCTACCTCCAGGATTCCGCCACGTGTCATCCCCGCTTCCTTGGAAGCTCCGCCTAGGTTTTGAGGCCCAAACCTAGGAAACCCGCCACCGGTAGCTTTGGGCTCAACTACCGAACCCCGAGTTTTGGCGACCCAAACTCGGAAACCGACGCGGATGGTTTTGAAACCCAAACCACCAAACCACTCGACGCGAGCCACCTTATCTTCGCCCGGTCGGACTCCGAGTTCCCTGAGCCTCCGCTCGACTCGCGCGTCCACCGTCTTGACTCGGCCGACTCGGTCTACCTCCATGTCTTCTCGCACTCGCCGGTGCCGTACTAGCCACCACAGCTAGTCCGCCGGCGCCCATGGTCCCTCAGTCCGAGCCCCGCTTCCGCCCTTCACCACTCTCAGTCCATCGGCACGACAAGCCTCTACTCGACCTTCTCCACGTCATTGACCACTGTCACTAGGCATAGCACCTGCACACCACAAATCGATAGACAGACACACATTTCTGCTTTCGCAGAGGTTAGGGTAAGCCACTCAAACTGAAACACTCACGTGTTGGTCAATCACTCATCATCAAAGTTGAACATCCATGTGTTCGTACCGTCCCTTGGGGGTGTGCAACAGGAGCGCCCACACATGGCCTCCAAATTCTATGGGCCTCCAAATATATAGTAACTGACCCATAATAGATAAGCACAACGTTGATCCAATAGCAATTAGCATCCCCATTACACTAGCAGGCCCAGATTATGTAATATAGGTATTATTTTTGCCGTATTATATTACATATCTTATTTTATTCATGATTTTTTTAGGCTAGTAGACCTCGCTTTTTAGTTTCGTACATGGCCTCAAATTTCACCGGGACGGCCCTGGACTATACGGTGACATCCGAACATGTATTTAGACAATGGTCCGATTTAAAAGTTGGTTTCGGTTTTTTTTTGGGCACACCTATAATCTTTTTATAATCTGAGTATTTTAATTCTTTATTTATGGTGTGTAACATTGTAACCGATATAAGGAAACCCTGAACGAATGAGAGGTCGAGAGTAGAGAGAGCCACAAAGGATCAAGGCACTTTATAGCGCCATGCGTCACCATCTGTGTGAGAGCTCCGTGGACGACCAGCAAAGGACCCTGCGCCAAAACTAGAGACGTGACACCATGCATGATGCATGCATTGCAAGTCCCCAGTTCCGTGGCTCGATTCAGGATCGGGGACGGAATACGACACGAGTGGCCTCATGGACTGGACTGCAAAGCAAACGGTCGCCGTCTAGCTTGCAGACGCATCACCTTCAGAGAAATCAGAAAAAGTGCCTAGGATATTTTAAGGGGCCTTCTGATCGATATAGCAACGGCTGCAACGCCACATGAACAGTTTTAGCGCATCCGCGATTTTGGCTGCAAACTTTGCAATGGATCAATCACCTCACCTCACCTGAGAGTAGGCCGACCTGAGAGCAATTTGGTTTGGAGAGCAGCCGTGTCGTGCGTGCTGTAGATTTGGCACGAGGTGGACGATGCCTTTGGTACAAATCATGATGAGTGATGAGGCTGAACGAACCAACGAAACCGGCCAATTCCAGCAGGATTTCAGAATTTCAGATCTCGCAACATGCCACCCACCAGGTATGGTGATAAAGGGGGTGTTTAGTTCTCCATAGAATCCAAAATATTTTTGATTTTTTTTTATTTTGCAAAATAGAACTAAACACCACCCAAAATATTTGACAAAAAGTGGTTCATTTCCTATTTTGGATTTTGGACTCAAGAGCCTAAAATAAAAAATCTTTACATTGGTTTGTGTGTCATCCTCACAATCCCTATCATTGGAAGACAAATTTTGGATGAAACTAAACACCCTACCAAAATATTTTGCATTTTGGATTTTGGAACCCAAAATAGTTGGGATTTTGGATTTTAGTTGAAACTAAACAGTGCCTTCCCCATTAAATCCAAAATATTTTGGGTTTTGACTCTTTATTTTACAAAATGGAACTAAACACCACCCAAAATATTTAGTAAAAAGTAGTTCATTCCTCATTTTGCATTTTGGACTCAAGAGGTCAAAATAAGAGAATCTTTACATTGGTTTGTGTGTCATCCTCACGATCCCTATCATTGGAAGACAAATTTTGGTGGGAACTAAACACCTATCAAATTTTTTTGCATTTTGGATTTTGGAATCCAAAATAGTTGGGATTTTGGAATCCAAAATAGTTGGGATTTTGAACCGGCCGGGGACAAAATCATCTGGGCCTGCACGGTGCCCAAGGGCAGAGGATATCATTCTCAAATAGGAAAGCTGATGGACAGGGCCAAAGCGCCGCGTCTGCCCGATCTGGAAAAAATTGCCTTGCCGGAACCATGCATCAAAGTGCAGACCAGACCCCGATTCAGCCGCTTCGCTCGCGCCTTGCGGACTCGTCCCCACGTGCCACGTGTGCTCCTCTGTCTCTGCAGGCTTGCCCCCTGCCACTTGTGCTTCCTGAATACTCACAGGCTGCTGCCTGCTGCGGCAAATTAGCCCGTCATCAGTCCAATTCATGCATATTGTTGGACGGTGAGTCTAACATTCTTTTGTTGTTAAATAAAGTAATAAGATGAAAGAATAAAAGGAGAAGAACAATGACACAATTTCGTTCAGCTTCTGCAATGACAATTCTTAGCAGTTGCCTCCAAAAATACACTTGTCAAGCAAAAGAGCAGGAGGAACGATTAGAGGCGAGCCACGAAACAATCGGTGCTCCTTCATCTTCTCCCGCCTCTGTCCCTTTCCATCCACCAACTAAAAAAAAATCTCCGCTTCTCCATTTTTTCCCAAAAATATTCATGGTCTCGCCCAATTTATCGGATCCATCGCCCTCCTCACGTGACCCCTCCCGTCACCTAGAAAAGGCTCCCCGGGCTTCCAGAGCTCCTCGCTCCCATTCCATCCATCCATCCACCCCACTCGGTGCTTGCCCGAGCCCGGAGAAGCCTTATCGCCTCCTCCTCACACGCCAGCTGATCGCCGCAATTCCCCACCGCTCGCCTGCCTGGTGCCCCCCATGCCGGAGGTCAAGTGCGGCGCGGCCGAGAAGGTGAAGCCGGCGGCGAGCCCGTCGTCGGAGAAGCCCGCGGACATCGCCGGCAACATCTCCTACCACGCGCAGTACAACCCTCACTTCTCGCCGCTCGCGTTTGGGCCGGAGCAGGCCTTCTACGCCACCGCCGAGAGCGTCCGCGACCACCTCATCCAGGTGAGAGAGCGCGCGCGCGCGCAAAAGCCGGCCGATCCTTAGCCTTCCTCGCTGCTGTCCGTACCGCACTAAGGCGGAGGGGTGATCCGTGTGCTTTTTTCCTTCGCGCGCGCGCGCGCGTGTACAGAGATGGAACGAGACGTACTTGCATTTCCACAAGACGGATCCGAAGCAGACGTACTACCTGTCCATGGAGTACCTGCAGGGCCGCGCGCTCACCAACGCCGTCGGCAACCTCGGCATCACCGGGGCCTATGCGGAGGCCGTGAAGAAGTTCGGCTACGAGCTCGAGGCCCTCGCCGGACAGGTGAGCTCTCTTAAGACTTCACTTAAGAGTGCCTCCACCCACAACTTGGAGTATGATTTGTTAAGGCTATCTTACTTGGCACTGATTATTTAAATGGGATGGTGCTTTGTTTGACTGCGACGTTGTCTAATGTCATTAACGGCTTTTATTTCACTTGTTTAAGAAACATCCAAGATGTCTGGATAGCTTAGATTTGATTCCCTATACTTCACCGAATCAGGAAAAAAAGGGAATAAATTCGCATGGATTGTAGGAGAGCTTTTGCACATTCCAGATCTGAACTGTGTCTGCAAAAACTTTAACTTGTTTGCCAACTTTACCCATTTACTACGAAATATCTGCTCTGTAGCTATCCAATAGTCCACGAGAAATGTGATACCCATACCTTAAGTGACTTGAAAAATGAGTTTTAAGCTGAATGTATTGTTTATGTGAAACTGAAAAGCTTGTGGATCAACAAGACAGAACATGCTTTCTCTTTATCTGCTTGATTGGCAAAATTGAATTATATATTTACATAGTGTTGCCAACGAGCTTAAGTGTGGATTCATGGCATTTGAGTTTTACTTTATAATTGGAATTTCATGAGTTTCCTCAGTGATACTAATGATGCAAATTAATATTTAACTGATTTTCTCAGGAAAAAGATGCAGCTCTAGGAAATGGTGGCTTGGGTAGGCTTGCATCTTGCTTTTTGGATTCAATGGCAACATTGAATTTGCCTGCTTGGGGCTATGGCCTGCGCTACCGATATGGACTGTTCAAACAACACATTGCCAAGGAGGGCCAGGAAGAAACTGCAGAAGATTGGCTGGATGTATGAACCACAAGGGCACATATGATTCTGTTGATATTTTTTTCCAGACCTCTATAACAAATACTCCTTTTTTTTCTTCAGAAATTCAGCCCCTGGGAGATTCCTAGGCATGATGTGGTGTTCCCTGTCAGATTTTTTGGCCATGTTGAGATTTTGCCTGATGGCTCGTGAGTATAATATGAGCACAACATTTACTGTTTGACGAAATTTATTTTTGCTGCAATTTAGTTAAATCTGAAGTTTGTAAGGCTTCTCATACTTTCTAGATAAAAAAGAGAATCACATTCCTATGTTAACTTTGTTTAACCCATCCTAAACCCCTAGTTCTAAGAAATGTTCATTTACCTCTTTTTTACCCTCCAGCATCCAGCATTTTGTCCCTTTGGGATTGAACTAAAAAAACTGCAAATATGAGGTGTAACATGGATGCCTTATTTTTTTGTTTAATCCAAGAGTTTGACTAATATGAATTTTAAATATCTGAATCACAAACTAAGTTTGGCTTTGCGGATTTGCTTATACTTCAATGATAAATCCATACATTTAACTTACCTAGATCTCTCTGACTTTTTTTTTCTTTTTTTATTTATTTCGTGTTGTGGGTGGTTATTTGAGGACCTTGATGTAAACTTGTCATATGATTGCTTTCTTTGTTGTGTGATAGTCGGAAATGGGTCGGAGGAGAAATCCTGAAGGCTTTAGCATATGATGTGCCAATCCCTGGATACAAGACAAAAAATGCAATCAGCCTTCGTCTTTGGGAAGCAAAAGCTACTGCTGAAGATTTCAACTTATTTCAGTTCAATGATGGTCAATATGAGTCAGCTGCCCAACTTCATGCTAGGGCCCAACAGGTGACATTTCATTCTAAAGTGAAACTATCAGGTGTTCATAAGATTCATTTCCAAAGACTAAATAAAGAGCGATGCCTTTGATTACTGAAATATTTTTATTGACTGATGATATTGCATGCTGAAACCTGTAACTTATTCCTTCATGGTGCTAGTTGTACCTAGAAAAGAGACTTATGTCTTTGAGTATCACATTGCAGATATGTGCCGTTCTTTATCCCGGTGATGCTACAGAAGAAGGAAAGCTTCTAAGGCTGAAGCAGCAGTATTTCCTTTGCAGTGCATCACTTCAGGTAGTTAAGCCATTCATTTCACTTGAGCAAGGTTCCAATAAAAGGAACCAGCCATGTATACCAACCTTGTGCTTTTCTATATGTTTGGCAATGATCTTTGACATAATTGCAAACACAACGTTGTAATTTTCTTGCATCGTTAGAACCATCGATGGTAGGATCGCTACTCTGGCTCCCACGCAGGAAGTAATCGTGGTGTGTTGGGGGACGGGGTTTAGCCTCACGGCGAGGACGAGGACGCGACGCCGTCCTGGCGGCGGCGTCGGAACGAGAGCAAGTACTCAGGGACACGAATGGGAGCGGATGAGATTAGATTGATCTCTCAGCTGATTTTCTCATTAGCAATAGCTTAGGCTTATATAGAGCCAATCCAACAGACTCACGAGTTCAATTAACAAACCATCTAACAAACCATAGCAAACTAGTATTTAGATTCTAGATTTAAGGATAGTTGCTGGGATCGGCGCACAGCACGCCTGACTCCTGCGCCAGCTCAGCCACTGGCGTGCCCACGCCTCTGATAGACTCGACCAACCATAACAATCGATATATCAGGATCAATCATGTTACCTCTAGTATATGCACCACCACTGAACTGTTTTCAAATTGTACTAGGATAATGAGATTTAGATCATTTATCCTGTTTTCTTTTAGTTACAGTGTGCCTTTTGTGGTTCTAGTTTGTTAAAGATTTATCAATATCTTAAAAAATATCTCTGTGATGATTATTGATGAGCATAACTGAAAATGAGTTATTTCCAGGATATGATTGCCAGATTTAAAGAAAGGAAATCTGACAGAGTTTCAGGGAAGTGGAGTGAGTTCCCTACTAAAGTTGCTGTTCAATTGAATGACACCCACCCTACTCTTGCCATCCCTGAGCTAATGAGATTACTTATGGATGAGGAGGGACTTGGTTGGGATGAAGCTTGGGACATCACATATAGGTGAGCTTGAATTTATATAATTGATCTATAAATATTTTTCAACCAATATTTTAAGCTCCAACAAACTTCTAGAGATGTTCTTACTTGAACTAATTACAAAATTATCTTCTGTGGTCCAGGACAATTTCCTACACCAATCATACAGTTCTTCCTGAAGCTCTTGAAAAATGGTCACAAATCGTGATGAGGAAATTACTTCCACGACACATGGAAATTATTGAGGAAATTGACAAGCGTGTAATTTTTCATGCCAAATTTACTTTTTCTATGCACTGCAGTCATTGCACAAGCTCACAAGTTGTGCCACTGGTTTGCAGTTCAGAGAATTGGTAATCTCCAAACATAAGGAAATGGAGGGAAAGATCGATTCAATGAAAGTTTTAGATAACTCGAATCCCCAGAAACCGGTAGTGCGCATGGCAAATTTGTGTGTGGTGTCTTCTCATACGGTAAATACAGCCATTTTGATTCCATGGTCATGTTTTAATAACTGTTTATGTCATTATGAGCAATATGAAGTACTAAGATCAACTGTCTACTATATTGGATTTGCTGCCCTCCTGTTCATTTTAAAAACTTATAGGTCATTTAAGATGAAAAATCATAATTTGTTGGCATAACCTCAATATGCTCCAAGTAGTTCTGGATTCTCCATTTTCTACTGCTATATTTAATGTCCTGAAGCGTATTCATTTTTTTCTTACACAGGTGAATGGAGTGGCTGAGTTGCATAGCAACATTTTGAAGGAAGAACTATTTGCGGATTATGTCTCTGTATGGCCTACCAAATTCCAGAACAAAACTAATGGAATCACGCCTCGAAGATGGCTCCGGTTTTGTAACCCTGAGTTGAGTGAAATAGTCACAAAATGGCTAAAGTCAGATCAGTGGACAAGTAATCTTGATCTGCTTACTGGACTTCGCAAAGTATGTGTGAATGCTTCTAACCCTGTATCTGCTTGTCATTGCTCTATCACAGTATAACTGAAAACCTTCAACAGTTTGCAGATGATGAAAAGCTTCATGCTGAGTGGGCAGCAGCCAAGTTATCTTGCAAGCAGCGCCTGGCCAAACATGTGTTGGATGTGACAGGTGTTACGATTGATCCAACTAGCCTTTTCGATATACAGATTAAGCGCATACATGAGTACAAGAGACAGCTCCTAAACATATTGGGAGCGGTTTACAGATACAAAAAATTAAAGGTAGGTTTCTTTGAGTTGCCTGCATCCTTTCTTGACGTGGTGCGTGTACCATTTTTGGTTTTACCATATTGAGCTAAATTCTTTAGATGCATATTTTTTTATATACCCTGTTCTAGTCTTGAATAGGCCTATGAATCGTTGTAGGAAATGAGTGCAGAAGAGAAGCAGAAGGTTACACCACGCACTGTCATGCTAGGAGGGAAAGCGTTTGCAACATACACTAATGCCAAAAGAATAGTGAAATTGGTAAATGATGTTGGTGCTGTTGTGAACAATGATCCTGAAGTTAACAAATATTTGAAGGTATGAACTTTTCATTGTATTATCAGATATTTTTATTGCAGATTGTTCTTAGAACCCTTCATAAACATTAATCTGTATCTGTGATCCGTCAAAAATAGTAACCTTTTTCTCTATACTACTACATGCATGATAGTTCATATCATTTATTTAAAGTGCTCTTCTCCTTTTCCTGCCAGGTTGTCTTTATCCCGAATTACAATGTATCAGTGGCTGAAGTGCTTATTCCTGGTAGCGAATTGTCACAGCATATTAGTACTGCTGGTATGGAAGCAAGTGGAACAAGTAACATGAAATTCTCTCTGAATGGTTGCATTATCATTGGCACCCTTGACGGAGCTAATGTTGAAATAAGAGAGGAGGTAGGAGAAGATAATTTCTTCCTTTTCGGCGCCAAAGCTGATCAGATTGCTGGGCTGAGGAAGGACAGAGAAAATGGCCTGGTAAGATAGCTACAACCAAACTTCACTGTTAAACTTTTTATTCAAGTCATACTTCTTATAGGAAGATGGGCTATTATTGACTTATTTCTTACAATATATGACAGTTCAAACCTGACCCACATTTTGAAGAAGCCAAGCAGCTTATAAGGAGTGGCGCTTTTGGCAGCTATGACTATGAACCTCTCTTGGATTCCCTTGAAGGGAATTCTGGATTTGGGCGTGGTGATTATTTCCTTGTTGGCTATGACTTCGCAAGCTACATTGATGCACAGGACCGGGTGGATGCAGCCTACAAGTATGAACACTAACAATATACTTTCTCATTAAGCTCACCTGCAAGCTCATGAACAACCATGGTCCTGCTGTCACCATTACTTGTGCCTTCATATTAGTTACTGTGTTATATTCATACTAGTCACCATTAAATGCAGCAGTGTTACTTTTTCTTAAAAAAAATCCACATGATCATCGCCAACACAAAGCGAGATATTCTCCTTTTCGATCTGCCTTTGATAGTTTGATATCAAAAAACTGAATGTTTGGTTACATGACAGGGATAAGAAGAAGTGGATCAAGATGTCCATCTTGAACACAGCTGGGAGTGGCAAATTCAGCAGCGATCGCACCATCGCCCAGTATGCCAAGGAGATATGGGACATCAAGGCTAGCCCTGTTGCGTGAACGAGGAGGGCGCGATTCAACATCAAACGTCGGATGCTACAATAATAAGGATGAATAATTACCCACGGTGCTTGACGCCCACTTCGGTTGTAGGCATGGAGCAGGGCACGAAGCTTGTTCTACCGCGCTGTCTATTTTGACGGGCATGCTATATGCAACTGTTTTTTTTTGTTGTTCTTTTTTCCCTTATATCTTATGAACAAGATCATTTTGATCTGTGTTGGATTATTTCATCCTGAAATAAAATAATTCAATTATGATACTCGTCACCATAATGTGCTTGAAGAATTGATGTTCCTTCCTCCAAAGTCAGCAGTGCCCAAACACATAATTGTTTTTGATTTAGTGCTGATGTTTTGGCGGGTGTGCCAACATCTCATGTTCTAGTCCAGATGTTTCCATGGGAATACCTTGTTCGTTTTCCTTAAATTGTTTTGTTTGCAGGAGGTTCTTAAATCTGGATATCTAACGCGCAAATGGGAAATTGTCGAATCAAGGGCCCTTTTTTTTTTTAAGATCCGGTTGCCTGGCCATCGCGAAGGAAGATGTTTCGGGCGGCCTGTTTGGATGCAGCCATAAAAGGCAAATGTATTTGGGTTCCACGCGTTCAAAATCAGACGCCAGACAGGTTTGGCCGGGGGCCATCCTTAAATTTGTTTTGTTTGCAGGAAGGTGTCAAGTCTGAATATCTGACGCGCAGACGAAAATTTAACAGATACGGGGCGCGACGAGGTGATCGTACCTCTGTCGCCTACACGGCCACCCAGGCAGTCGGTGGACGTTGGCTGCGAGGACGCCGTGGTGCAGAGGCCAGTGGTGGTGGCGTACCTGGATCCGTGCGTGGAGGTCGCGCGGGAGCGGTTCTGACGGGTAGTTACTCGTCTATCTCAACATAAATGAACGAAGTCACTTAAGGGATATCCAGAACATAGCTCCACCACAGAGCAGCTCCAGTATAGATTTATGTTTTTAACGTGGAACTGAGAAAAAATGTTTGACTGAGAAAATAGATCTAGATCTACAAACATATATTTTGGTTAAATTGTCCTTTAATGCCCTTGACGTTAATCGTGTTTTCTTTTTGTTAACGTCATGTGCATAATAGCTTGCCGTACGTGAATGCCTTTGGCGTTAATCGTGTTTTCTTTTTGTTAACGTCATGTGCATAATAGTTTGCCGTACGTGGTGTTTTTTTTGACATCACATGATGTTGTACCCAAGGTTACTTTTTTTGAAATACTACTTTGTTACAAGCAATATATAATTTGACATTTGCTTTCACGTAACATATAACTAACCTTGTTTATACAAAAATTATTTATCCATACATAGAAAAATAAATTGAAAATTCACTACCGGGAGTGGTGAACTTGCGGGAGGGAGTCGGGCGGCTGCAGGAAAAAAAAAAGAAAAAAATATCGCGGGAGGGAGTCGGACGGTTGCTGAAAAAAAAAGAAAAAAATATATTACAAACCGGTAGTATCCATGCTATTGGTGGGTAAATTTCCACCAACTCCACGAGGGGTTACAAAACTGATGTTTGGAGAGCACTAGGTGCTCCGTGGATTTAGTGGATCTAAGAGCTAGATCTAAGTTTTTTGCGGATCTGGAGTTCGTGGAGCTGGACCGTTTGGCTAGAAAAAATAGGAGCGGAGCTGTTTTTCAGGATCTAGAGCTACGTGGAGCTTTGCCAAACAGGCCAAATCTTGCTACTACTACTGCTCCTTACTTAATTTTGTTTTTTCAGGATCTAAAGAAGAAGAGGTTTTCTTAGCCGGCGTAAATCCGGTAGTACTTCCTGATCAAGAGTGTAATGAGCATAAGTATTGTATTGTTCAGTATTTTTTTCCAGGTGTGGTGTGTAGAGATATTGTCTTTATGAATAATACTTATGTGTTGCCTCTTCTTCTTGTTGTAGAAGAATACTGATGTATTGCAAAGACTTGTTGTTGTTTTATTTCTTGATTTCTTCCTTTTTCTCGAATAGTAGTTGTTAGCTTTGTCTAGCACGTTGGTTTGCTTCTAGCATTTAGTAGAATAAGTTGCATTAGCAAGTTCATCATTTGAAAGTGCTTTTCCCCCTGTCTCCTATGATACCCGGCTGGCTTGATTTGGTGTGCGCTAGATGAAGCATCCATAGTAATAGGTATAATATGAACCCTCTCAGCAGTGACCCCTCTCAGGCTCTAAATAATGAAATGTGAAATGAATTGGAACGGTTTTAGAATGATGTCACATGTCAGAGTGTATTCTACATCAATAATTTCTTCCTCCAGCTTGAACCTTCTCAAAGATTCTATCTAGACAAAAGTTAACTCATATTACAATTAGATAAGGTAAAGACATATTTTCTAGGAGTCAAAAGTTCTACTCAAAAGGCTCAAGGAAATATTATATGAGTTGTGTGGAATGAAAAGTATCTAGCAAATGTAAGTTGATTGCTTACTTCATCAACCGGAGGGGCGCTTGTCTTTTGTATCTTTGCTAGCTTTCTTCTGTATTCTAGTTCATGGAATGACAGCAAAGGTCACATACCAAAAAACAGCGCTATTAGTCGAGACCAAAAAGAATGGCATGTAATACTTAAATTGTAAATATCAACATCACGACATTATTAAAAATAAAAAATAGCACAAATTCTCATGTAATTAAAAAATAAGTATATTATGAAATGTTGAATGCAAAAAATATGTATTTCAAGTTTTTAAATGTCCCTTAACAACACAAAGCAATGACATTGATAATTCACTTAGGGGCTATTTGGATCCCTTCATTTTGGAGGAATTGGAGTCTACTCAATGGATTAGGCTATTTGACTTCAAATTTGGCATTTCCATGACTTTCCTAAGCTCAGTAAGCCTATCTCAAATTCATAGAGTGGAAGATGATATTAGATTATATAAATCACCATGTCATATTTCTACTCAACAACTTATAGCATGGTTTTAAACTTGCTTTTCTATAGTAGAGATGAAATGTATAAGTATCTCCCTCATATGGCTCTTATATGGCTAGCAGTAGAATACAAATATATTTTAGATACAACCATATTACCTTTATTAATCTGTGCCTAAATTAGAGTTATTAAAATAAATTCAATTTCAAAGATCCAAATGAGGTCTTAGAGTTATGTGATACCTCACAATAAAAAAATTTAAGTTTTCATTTCAAATACGTTTGTACATTTTGACTAATATACTAATATTCCTAATTTAATTTTAAATGGTCTATATTATACAAAAAATAATTTACATGATGTTTGGGTGGTGGTGAAAACTAAAATGACTATTTATGCTATTGTAAAAATTAACGGAAAGCCTAGCTAGGATCTAGAATTTTTTAATAAAATAAAATTAAAAAAATTGAATAAAATATAATTCTATTAATATTAGTATATTAAAATTTGATTGAAGTGAATATATGTTCATCAAGTACACACGATGGCATAATATATATTTTAGTAATCATGCAATATTTTATTAAAGACTCATATACTAATGATACAAACAAGTTATTTAAAATTATATTAATGACAATGACATATAATTTATAAAAGTTTTTTTCCTTAGATATTTACACATTCTAACTAAAATATTCAATATAGCTTTATTGATTATATAAGGAATATTGCACATATGATTTGTTAAAATAATTCAAACATTTTGAGACGTAGATAGGTAGGTTAGAGAAAACCACATGTAGTTATATCCAAAACATGAATTATTTGGTGAGAATATAACTTGCTTAAATTTGATTAAATTATATTTGACAGGCGATATAATACACGTATCAGCCATGCATGAGACACATGAGCAGCTTAACTTGCTTCTTTATCTTTATAAGAAATATGTATAAAATTTTGTCAAACACAAGCATTAATAACTCCCGAGAGGTTGGATGATCAACTACATTCATTCATGCCATCATGATGCTGCCCCATCCATTTCAACACTAGCAAACACTGACCATGCGCATGATGCTGCCCCCATCCAATTTAACACACTAGCAAGCACTCATCATGCATGATGCCGCTGCCCATCCAATTTAACACTAGTAAGCACTGATCATGCATGGTTCTGCCCCATGCAACTTAACACTATCAAGTACTGATCATGCTTGCAATGTCTCTTTCATAATATGTACGAGTTATTGTGGACTGATGTGATGGTTATAGAAGAGTATTCCAAAAACACATCTTCTTGAGTAATCATGCATCATGAGTGTATGTAGCACCGATGAGAATGAGAGAGCTATAAGTATCAAGACCACCTATCCAAGACTACATATGTGTCTCATGCATGGTTGATAAGTGTATAGCCTGCCAACAATAATTTAGTAGTATATTGGAGTATCGATAGGTTTAGGCTGCCAACAATAAATTAATTTTGTGGGACATTGGAGATAAACAAACACGATATAGAGCTGCAAGGTGTAGTATGTCTGTGCCTCGCAATGGCACCAGAGATCCAGCCCTGAGTGATCCGTTGCAGATGTCAATGTGGTTTCGGCCAACTGCGGCGTTGCCCGAGAACCAACAACCAAGAGCGGCAGACAATACTAGTGTAGTAAATAAATGACATTCGCAAAGCAGGAAGCTTTGAATATTTAGTCATGTTTTAATCTTTCTCTAATGGATTGACATGCATATAAGTAATATATATAAATTTGTCTCCAAATAACTTTATATTATTATTTAATCTTTTCTGCAATTGAATGAAATGTGTGCAATTGATCGACATTCAGCTTCATGTTTGAAACCGTTATTTCGGGCTCTTTTAGGACCGCCAGATACCGATGTGGTAGCGACAAAAACGCCTAATTGGGAGGACAAGTGTTTTTATATCACAAAACAACACCTACCAGCAAACATTCGAGTAATTTGACTACATAGAACTTCACTTCTCCAAAAGTAATTCCAACTCCATGTATGCAATCCATCTTGTTACATTTTGATTGGGGGTAGGGACAGACATTCTATGCTATGATATATTTCTCAACCGAAAAAAGGCAGGATGCCTCATGTACCCGAACATGCCAAGAAAAAAAAGCATCAAGTGCTAGTATTGTTTAATGTCTCCAAAGAAAAGGTTGCCCTAGGGCGAATTACTGACACTGTTGGGTGTGATGTTAGTATGTACAGTACCCATAAGTGGAGGCACTATTGGGTGTGATATATAGATATAGATATAGATAAGAGTTTGTGCGTATTTTAGAAAGTTATCTTGCTTTCCATAATTCCATTGTTTAGCAAGAAACTAGGAGTACTACTGTATATGACAATATTTGGAGATTTGATTAAACTGAAGCGGAGACCGCCTGCACGGCTGCACTTCCACGCAACCGAGGAATAGAAGAAGGAAATAAACCTTCGCGTTACCGACTCGCCGGCTCGTACTCCGCGTGCGTCGTCTCCACGCTACACGTTTCCCGGCCTATAAATACGCGCAAGAACGGGGGAGGTGGGCACCCTGAGATCAAAATCAAAAACAGGATAGACACGTTTCGTTGATATCATGGCGAGAAAGAGCGGCGATCAGTGCGACGCCTGCCGCGGCGGCATTGGCCTCTGGCAGGCGATCTTCACGTCGGAGTGCGCCCACACGTTCCACCTCCGCTGTGTCTCCGGGAGCGCTACATGCCCGATGTGCGCCGCGTGGTGGAGCAGCACGCCGGCCACGGCTCCCGCCCCTGCGCCGGCCACCACGTTCTCCTTCGCGCCGCCTCCGCCATCGATGACGGCCTGTTTTGACAATCCGCGGCGGCGGCGGCGGACTCCTCAACCAAGACAAGTCTGTTTAACAATTGGTATCTAGAGATATGGTTAGATTGGATCTAGAGGTTGTGCGGAAGATCATCAAGAGGTTCGAGGACTATGCATTTACAAGGCGTCGTGCAACGTATGATGATACGAAACGGATACGATGCAAGGTGGAGCATGTTCGTGACCGACGCGTGTGAGTTGCGTTCGGTGGCTGCGGCGGGTCAACGATAGGATTGATGAGCTACAAGTTGCGGCGCGTGGACAAAGTCTTCAGGACAACACATATATGCATGGCGGTACGTGTGGTGGTGCGATGGTCCGGCGAATCTAGATATGTCATATGCTACATGGAGGAAGCACAGTAACAACAGAAGTAGGATTGGTATGACACACTAGAAGTAGAGTTCAGATCAGTTACGTACAGACGATGGTGTCCGTGCGGGAGCAGAACTTGTGGCCAGATTGGTCATGGTCGGGCGTGTGGTGGCCGATCTCTACTCGTTAGTCTCAGGTGTGGCCGTGTGGGCGATGGATGTTGGTATCGTAGAGTACAACACGAAGCCGGATTTTGTGCAACTTTGAGAAGAAAAAAGGTGGCAAGTTAATGTGGCAGATTTGCACGCTGTAGATGCGTGATACTGTTTGTATGTGTCAGTACTATCCATATTTTATTTTTATTTCTCAAGCAGATTGTACGGTGAGGCTGTGGGTTCACGTAAGATGTTTCTCAGCGACTATATTGGTGTTCGACGATGAACTCGATAGACAGTCTACAATTACAGTAGACATCTGGTGATCGACGGGATATGTTGATCGGATCAGCATGCAAGACAACGGGACATGTTGCGGGAATTGTGGCAGGGTTGTCTGTACAACAGAGCTACAAGGCGCAATAGAATGTTGTGGATGCTGATGAATTTTGCAACAGGTGATGGAGGAGAGGTAGCGTTCGGCTGACTAGACCTCAGGGCCGGTGTTGCAGTGCTCGTTGGCGGCGAGCAGAGATTGTCAACAGTGTTCGGTCGTGGTGCACATGACGATTGATGGGAGTTCGACAATAATATTTTCAGCGGGTATTCTCGGGAGCGACGGAGTCTGGTGACAGGGTCGAGGTGAAGAGTAGCTCGTTGGTGATCTGTCTGTGATTGATGGATCGGAGCCGAACAGTTCGTGGCGCACCAAGACGAACAATTCAGGATGGCTGACGGATAGTTTGTTTGGAGGGCGAACATACCGTGGTGCGTGGCGGAGAGGCTTGCGATGACAGGCTAGTCATACCGTAGGCAGAGACAACGACATGATCAGAGACGACGACATAGGAGCGTGGCAGCTGATGGGGTTTCTCGATCTCTGTGGCGTGGCAACACGTGGCGTGAGCTCAATGCAGGTTTGCATCGGATGAGTTTGCGTGCGGTTTGCATCGGATGAGTTTGCGTACTTCGACGTGGATCGATTCAAATTGCACATGCGGGTTCTGAAGTGTGGATCGAATGACGTGAAGAAGCTTCAAGGGTTGAACTGGAAGGAAGTATAGATGATGAATATTTATACTTGCAACTAGAGTAATCTGGTTGGTCAGGGCTGTAGGAGGGTACGGTGTAAGACGTCGAGCGTAGCATTGCAGTGGAATGAGAAGAGTAAGCTATGACAATTTCTATGTGACTCAAATAACAGCTATGAGGTTCTGTGTGTCATGGGTACAATCGGTTCAAAAATGGTACTGGATCTAGTTAGCTCGTTGGTGTTTAGCATGGAGCAGACGTGCTTCAGCAAGTCAGACATGTGTTAGAGCTGGAGAGATATCTAAATTTTACTTGATAAAGATTGTGGTGACAGAGAGAAGGGTGCATAGCTGTAGGTGGAGTCATAAAGTATGAAGTTGCAGGATAGCGGAGACTCTGGCTTGTGGTGGGTCTGTGTTGACTCATCGGACAGCTCTTGTGGAGCTGTGACGGCAACTCAAGTCAGCTGTACATGGAGGTTCGCGCATGGACGACTTTAAGATGGCGGAATATTCGTCAAGGTGGAATTTCTTGGATATGTGTCGAATATTATGTACGAGTTTGGTTACGCTAGGACTATGAGTTGTATTTGACAATATAGGGTAGAGTTAGTGTTGATGTGTGAGGGGAAGATTGTTGGGTTTAGTGCCACAACGGTAGTTGATGGTGGAGGAGCACAACATATAAGGCGGGGCAACACTCACCTATCATGCTAGTCTTTTGGGTTGAGTTAGGTCTGAGGTCGACCTGGGTCTAAGGGGCATCGACTCGTGGGTATAGTGAGTTGGGCCGAATTCCGCTGCGCACCCTAACACGTGACCGTCGACCACTCAGAACTCCTCCTTCAGCTTCTCTCTGGAGCGCAGACGGCGTCTCCGCCGTTGTCGCTGTCTCTCGGGGGCAGCCTGGGACTCAGCCAGGCCACCGTCACATCCGAGTGCAACCATACGTTCCACCTCCGTTGCATATCTGGCAGCGTCTGCCCTGTCTGCAGCGCACGGTGGCGCGACAATGTGTCCGTGGCGTCGTCGCCGTCGCCGTTCAACTCCTTGCCCAACTGGAGTCCCAACCGGAATCCTTTCGGGTCCCAACCGGAGTCGGCGGACATTGCGCGACCTGTGTTCACTGACGACGAGCCGGTGGAGCCGTCGCCTCTCGACGGCTGGGAAGTAGTCCAGGAAGCGACGAACAATGGAGTACTCGAGCTCAAAACGCACTGCGAGCACTCGGCTGTCGCGAGAGACACGGCCCGAGACGCCTTCGCCGTGCTGGTGCACGACAAGGGACCCGCCGCGAGCGACGAGGCGTCGGCGCGGGCGTCGCTCGATCTCGTCACGGTGCTCGACGTCAGCGGCAGCATGCTTGGCCCCAAGCTGGCGCTGCTGAAGCAGGCCATGCGCTTCGTCATCGACCACCTCGGCCCCGGCGACCGGCTCAGCATCGTGTCCTTCTCTTCCGCGGCTCACCGCATCATCCGACTGACACGGATGTCGGACGGTGGGAAGGCCTCGGCCAAAGCCGCCGTGGAGTCCCTTGTCGCCGAAGGCAGCACGAACATTGGAGGCGGTCTTCGTGTGGCTTCCCAGGTGCTCGACGGTCGCCGCCACAGGAACGCCGTCGCGAGCGTTATCCTTCTCTCGGATGGCCAGGACAACTTTACTCTTCATCAAGGTAAGGGCTACAGCGACCTTGTGCCACAGTCCTTGAGGCGCAGCAACAACCAGAGCCCAACCGGTTCATACGTTCGGGTTCGGCACGAACCACGACGCCGCGGCCATGCACACCATCGCGGAGGTGACAGGCGGCACGTTCTCCTTCATCGAGAACCAGGCGATGGTGCAGGACTCGTTCGCGCAGTGCATCGGCGGGCTCCTCTCCGTCACGGCGCAGGAGGCCCGCGTCGCCGTGGAGTGCCTGCACCCGGGCGTGCGCGTCCGGACCGTCAAGTCCGGCCGCTACCACAGCCGCATCGACGCGGGTGGGCGCGCCGCATCAGTGGACGTAGGCGAGCTGTACGCGGACGAGGAGAGGCGCTTCCTGCTGTTCCTGGACGTGCCAGTCGCCGCCGAAGACGGCGGCAGCGTGACCCGCCTGATCAAAGTGAGCTGCTCATACAAGGACGCGGCAACCGGGCGGTCGGTGGACGTTTCCTGCGAGGACGCCGCGGTGCAGCGGCCGGTGGTGGTGACGGACATGGAGCCGTGCGTGGAGGTGGCACGGGAGCGCTTCCGCGTGGAGGCTGCCGAGGACATCGAGGCTGCGCGGGCCGCTGCGGACCGCGGCGAGCACGCCAAGGCGGCGCAGATACTGGACGTCTGGACCGTCGGCGGGAGGCCTCGGAGGCCGCGGGGCTGGCGGGCGACGAGCGGTGCGCGGAGCTGGTGGCGGAGCTGCGCGAGCTGAGCGCTCGCGTGGCGAACCGGCGGGAGTACGAGCAGACGGGGCGCGCGTGCCTGCTTGCCGGCATGAGCTCCCACGCGCAGCAGCGGGCGTCCACGGTGCAGCTATTCGCGTCGGCGGTGCCGTCCGGGACACAGACAGGAGGATCACCGTACGGAGCATCGGCATTATTCTCGTCAGGGGTTGCGGCACCACCAGGAATGGTTCCTACTCCTCCTATGTACGGGTGTCCACAACCAGCTGAAGCTATGTTCGGTTTCGGCACAGCTGCGCAGGCGCCGAAATTTGGGTCTAGGTTCGCGACGCCGGCAATGCAGAGCATGGTGGAATCGTCGAGGAAGGAACGCGAGCAACATCAGTCGGACTCTGCAACCAAGGGTGGCAGCCTCATGTAGGACAATTAGAAGCTTGCTAGGAGAAGGCGTGTACTGCTTCAAGTTTAGCTTAGCGCATTTGTCGTCGAATTTGAATGTGGCAGTGTCTTTGATGCCAATTCCCAAGTAGGATAGGCGAGTGGTTTGCTTCGTTCATCTCAACTTCTAGGCGTATCTACAATATTAGCTTTTACAGTTATACTTATATATGTAATCGTCAATACTTGGACTATGAATAATACTCTTTAATCAAATTTTGCTACTTGTGTAAATCGTTTGCATGAAGAAAATTGTGTTTTGCATCTGGAGAATACTCTTTAATCAAAATTTTGCTACTGTCTCCTAACTTACTAGCAAAACTCGAGACAAAGCTGAAAATCTACTAGTAATCGCTATGATTTAAAATAAAATTAAACGCCGGCATATGAAATTGGAAGGATACGTAGGGCATTATGTTTTCCGGACTTCGGATCATTCGCAAGCTCGTGCTGTCATTGACTCATAGCGCACGCTACGTTCTCGCACAACAGAGGCAAATATACATCTCAATATGCCCATACCAAGACATTCGCCAAAAAAAAAAAATCGAAACATTGTCATCTCCGTTAGGAATTTTTGTACCGGCCGAAAATCTTTGGTTAAATTCATATTTCCATTGCAGAGAATTTGATTCTTTTTATTAGAGTACAGTACATGACCTAGTAGATGTAAGGGATGAACGCCTTGCGCGACGCCGGGTACTCGCCGCCGAACTTCTGCACGTACCAGAGGCGGTGGTCCCTGGCCCTGGGCCCCAGGTTGGCGCAGGTGTAGAGGAAGAACGCCCACGCCGCGGGCGTCCACGCCACGACGGCGAAGCCCAGCCACTCCACCGTCTCGCCGAAATAGTTGGGGCTGGTGACCAGGTCGAACCACCCGCCCCTCGGGATCTTGTACCCGCCTCCGGCCTCCTTGACCCTTAGCAGCTCCTTGTCCGCCGTGATGTTCGTCCGCATCCCCCACGCGAAGAGGGCCAGCCCGGCGAGGCAGCGGGCGGGGGAAGCAGGGCGGCCGGCGTGGAGCGCGAAGGAGCGGGTCTGTACGTAGGCGTTGAGGAGATTGAAGCCGAAGCCGCAGGCGGCGATGAGGAGCGGCACGGGGGCCGGGCGCGGCGCAGGCGGGCGAGGCGGAGCGGGTGGACCAGCGTCCGGTGGACGTAGTGGAACGCGTAGAGCGCGGCGGGGAGGGCGGCGAGCGGGCTGGAGAGCTGGAGCGGCGAGCGGAGGAGGACGAACGGCGGGAACCAGAGCGTGGGGCTCTCCATGAGGAACCACGCGAGCGGGGCCGGGAGAACGGGGCCCCAGCCTGGGCGGGAGAGCTTGCCGTACGGCGCGGAGATGAAGCGGAGCGCCAGCACGGTGAGCGGGCTGATGAGGTACAGCGCGAGCAGGCACCGCTCGAACATCGCGTCGCCCGCGGCCGCAGCCGACGTCTTGTCGCCGCGGTCGGCCATCTTCTGCTTGGTCCCGAGGAGGTTTTGGAGGCTCGGGGATGAGTGCTGGCGACTCGACCGGGGAGTTGGGAGTTGGGAGTAGGTGTGGCGTGGTGTGGGATGGGGACGAGGACGGCCACGGATAGCGATCTCGGTCTCGGGTTTGGACTTTGGACAGGCACGAGGAGGTTTTCCCGGCCGTCGGCACCGCCGATCCGCGTTTGGACCACGACGTCTGGATTGCAGAAAAGGAGGCCTCAAACGAGAATGGCTGTGGTGTTTGATGGGGAATTAGTTTGAGCCTTTTACATGGGTGCCATTAGGAAAGATCGTAATTACACCGAAGCTATTAAAAAAGATGGCCGCACACCGATACCACCGGTCTAAACTTTTTTGTCAGCCTTGCCATTTCGTCTACTCTGCCACCTAACGCTGTCAAATAAACACGTAAAATGTCCATTCTACCCTATAGTGAGGCCCATTTGTCAGCCACCCAAACCTTTCTCTTTCCTTTCTTTCTCTTTCCTTTCTCTCTTTCCTTTCTCTTCTCTCGCCCGCTCCCAAACCCAACGTTCGACGGAACGAGATCCTCTGCAGTCACCCTCCTCGAATTCACTCTGCAGTCGCACATCTATACCATTCATTTTTCATCCAACGGTGATCCTGCAAACTCTAACATGCACAAGCAAAGCAGTCGGCCCAGCCCAAGAAGCCGCAGCCCGCAAGCTCTCCACGACGACTCCCTTTGTCTTCGCGTCGTCTTCATTGTCGCAATCGGCGGCTCGATGCGTCCTGTATCTGCTACCGAGACGCTCTCGCTCAGGTCGTCGGGCGTGTGGTTGCGGACTCGGCGAGCGCGAAATCAGTGCAAGGTCCGAGCGTGACGTGGCCGAACAGAGCGGGGCCATACACGACGAGGCACCACGGTCCACGGAGCGTGTCCCTGTCGGAGGCGGCGAGTATGGTGCCCAGCGCGAGCTGCGGCAGCCGGCGCGGAGTTAGGGTTCCACGCCGGCGAACGTTGCGGGTCTGAGCGTGGTCACAGTGGTATGGCTGGGGACGGAGCCGCCCGACACAGCGCCTCCACGCGCGGAGCTAGGGTCTGTGGCGAGTGTGGTAACCGGCATGGTCGCGGCGGCGCGCGCAACGAGCATGCAGCGTCCGGTACGGGCCAGGGAGTGGCGTGCCCGAGGCGGAGCGTCCATGTGCGGTGAGGCTCCCACACAGCACATCCACGAGCGGAGCTGGTTCCGCGGCGGCTGGTGGTCAGCACGGGCCGCAGCTGTGACTGCGGTGAGCCGCGAGCGTCGTGGCTGGGGTTGTGCACTTGTGCGGAAGAAAGCACGTGCGGAGCTGGTTCCGTGGCGACCGACGGCGAGGATGGTGGCCGGCAAGGGCCGCGGCTGCAAGCACGGCGAGCGTGGTGGCCGAGATTGCGCGGGCAAAAAGAGGTGTGGTGCCGCGGCAGCCGACGTAGCTGCACGTGTGGGCATCGGAGGCGAGAGCTCCCTGGTGTGAGGGCGCAAGGGCGGCGAGAAAAGCAAGTGCGGAGGCGACACCCGCAAGGCCGCAACTACGACGATGAGGCGGACTCACGGAGTTGCTCACCCTCGCGCAACGTCTTGGGCCGTTGGGCCGGCTGCTCGGTCGTGGGAATGGTTGGCCTTCGGAGTCACCGTTGGATCCTAAATAGACTGCTTAGATCATCCGACTGCAGAGTAGAGTCAAGTGGAGCGACTTCAGAGGATCTCGTTCCCGTTCGACATCGTGCCCCAAGCCAACGTGCGAGAGCACGCCGCCGTGACCCCAAGCCCAGCGAGCGGGAGCACGGTGACTGCGCGCGAGGGAGCGGAGTCCAGCTTCATCGCCGTCGCCAGATCCGGTCGTCCTCGGTGCTCCAGCAGCGGCGCTCCCCGCCCCGCGGACGCGCGGGCCATCCCCGGCGCCGGCCAGCAGCCACAAGCATGCGCGGCCAGGGAACCAGCCCAGCTCGCACGTGGCCGGCGGAGCCGCGCTCTTGCACAAGGCTAGCGGCGCCCTACGCACGCGCCTGTGGCCGGCGACGCCCCTGCACGCGGCGGCGTCGTGCTTGCGCTCGCGGCCGGCGGCAGAGCCGTTCTCACGCTTGCGGCGGGCGGCGCCCCTGCACGCGCGCACGCTCAAGTGGTAGGCAGGGTGCTCCGACGTGCAGTGGCGAAGCTAAGGCTTGCCCCTGGGGTCGGCTGACCCCGACAAATTTTGAAAAACACAAAGACAATTAGTGTATATGACTGTTTTTTGCCTCTAATGACCCCGGCTTGCTTCATCCAAGACCCCGGTAGTCTTCTCGCCTGGCTTCGCCACTGCCGACGTGCGGCGTCCTTGAGTGCTGGCCTCCACGGCCGTGTCCCTGTTGCCCTCCTCCAGCAGCACGACGAGAAGCACCTTGACGGTCGTGGATCCGTGCTGAGGCGGTGGTGGCATCCGGCCCGGCGGGGGCCACGGCCGAGCGCGCGCTGGTGGCACTAGAGCTCCTCTGCACGGCCCCCGGCGGCGCCCCGGAAGTGCGGAGGGAGGCCCTTGCGGCGCCGGTGCTGGCGCGGGAAGTGGAGGGGATCGCCGGCCGCGGTTCGGGACTGTGCCATCGGCTTCATGGACGCCATCGCCGCGCGGAGGGGGATCGGAGTGAGAGAGAAAGGGAGGGGATAGGGATGAGAGAGGTATTATGGAGCACTACAGTAGCCGGTCCCACATGTAAGACATAGCAAACGGTTAAAAATGAAGGGCACATAGACGGAATGGCTTCTCCGGAAAGAAAGTTTAGACCGGTACCTATGTGCGACCATCTTTTTTAATGGCTTCGGTGTAATTGGAATCTTTCTTAATGATACTCATGTAAAAGGCTTAATTAGTTTAACTAGTCCGGCAAAAGGAGCACTAAAGCAACGAGGTTGCACATGGCTCTGATCCAGAAACCTACTGAAGCCTGATGAATCTTTGGATAATGAAACAGAGCCTGCTGATTGTTAACTGAGCTGAAACAGAGCTAGATCGTTCGGGACAACGCTGCCGCGACAGCATCAGCCGAGCAGCACCTCAACGTCTGCGCAGGGTTCTCTCTCCATGGGGCCATGGCAGCGCCGCACGAGGCAGCACGATCGATGCCAGCGTTGGCTTGCAGGAATGGCCAGCTGGCCGCCGCCTGCGTCTGGCTGGGGTGCGGCGTGGGGCGCGTGGCGCAGGCAGCCCTGCCGCTGGGCCGCACAGGCACACCACGCTAGTAGGGAGTACCGGAGTAGGGACAGCACACAACAGCGCTTGCGGGAACAGAAGCGAGGAGTATTCATTTCTTTCTTCTTTGCATTAGCAATTACTGTATGCAACAAGTTAAGATAAATTATACTTTTAAATGTTTTTCCACCCATAATTTTTTATTCAAATGTTTTTTTTAAAAAAAATTGTAACTGGATTTTATTTTACCAGCTAAACAGTCATATGGAATGATTTTGATCTATTTATATAATTGTTTCCTAAGAAAATATAGTAAATTCAAAATGTGTTTAAGAGAATAGGAACGGCATCCTGACTATCTTGCTTTATTAAGGCCATGTTTGATTCTTTAGTCTTAGGGACTAAAGACTAAAACACAGACTTAATAAAAGTCTCTATTGGTGTTTGGTTCTATGAACTTATATAGACTTAACATCATTTAATACACCTTAACAAAAACCATTGTACCCCTATATGGTGAAGGGAGAGGGCGTGGGCAGGCAATAATGAAGGGCAAGAGGTATCAACTGTGGTCCAAAAGTCCTCATAAGTCTCACCCCTTGAGACTACTACCCAACTCAAAAAAGTCCCTAAATAAGTCCCTAGTATTTGGTTCAAATAGACTAAAAGAGACTTAAAATAAGTCTTTAGTCCCTCCTCAAGAGGAACCAAACAGGGCCTAAGTCTCCTCTCTACAAGACTACAACGGAATGGCCGGAATATCTTGACAAAACTGTACTTACAGAGGCCGATTGGTTGCTCTGGTGAAGAGGAGCTGAGATGGAGAGCCGGTTCTGGATGGTGAGATGCATGCTTACATCGTGCAGTAGTCTTTTTTTTATTGATCCAGTATGAGATGAGATCTTGTTTGATTGCATGTATGAATGAGAGTTTGTGTATGACACATGGGCCTCCGTACCATAAGTGCATCATGTCGTCCTCCATCACGAGGAAAGTGATAATTGAGAAGATGGAGCCATGCGGGACGAAGAGGTGCAGATGAATGAGACGGAGCAGGAAAATGATGTGAGACAGGCATCCAATCATGACCAAGTACATTGTGCGGTGCTAGAATAGGGCTCAGGATGGCCTCACTCGTACAATCAATCACCCTCATACTGTACAAAAGATATGAAGACATGTTCCCGCTTCGTCACCCGTTGAGGGCTTCACCAATGCAAGTACATGATATTAGTGATCTCGTGATTACACATCAGTTTCATAGTTTGAGGCCTATAACTACACAACGTGGGGAAATATTTTCATAGGTCATCATAGTCTCTTCAAGAAACACCACTTTTCACTCTGGTCCTCAGTATTCATGTTGCCCACAAGCTCACAACACGCTACACGTAGTGTCCTCGTCTTTTTGTCATGCCAAACTACTAGTGCTTCTACAAGACTCTCTGGTGCTCTGCAAAGCTACAATCGAGCGTAAGCTGGATGTTGGAAGTCTACATGGTACTTGAGGCACTACGCCAGGTGGGTGCGTTGGGGAAGCCCTGATGCGATCCCACGATTCCCACCCGCCAATGAGCGTGGGTGACAGATCCAATCTCCTCTATCCGGTCACAGTTCTACTTGATCCACGCCTTCGCTATATGCGATTGCGGATGCACACCGCCGGACGCCCTGGCTCAACGATGGTAGCCCTAGATTGCCTCGCTCCATCTACGACCTCTAGCCTAATTAGTACCTTTATTGAGTTATTCACCCTGTTGCTGATGTGTAGATAGTTTTCTAGGTACGATTTAGTTCTTTGCAAAAAAAAACATATGTACACGAATGACACAAGTACTTGTAGTCTTCTTTATTTACATGTAAAATTCAAGAGGGATGTGAAACTTGCAAATTTATGGTTGTATTTCTCTATTTTTTAAGATGAATATTATAATATTGATGTTGTGATTCTTTTATTAACAACCTGGTATCCATTTAGTGAGATACTGATCCACGCCCCTTTAATTGCTATAGTTGATTTTGTAGTCTCTTGTACTCCATATTTTGAAGTGGCAATGCGACAGCCTTGATTCCTTAGGGTAGTTACAACGGTAATAAATGATTATTTTCATCTGCATTTAAGAGGCGTCTAGGTAAGGAAAAACATGACGTTACATCAAGTTTAATGAAGAGAGAGAGAGCGCAGATTTAGAAAAAAATCATTTTTTGTCCACAAAAACGACGTCGAAGCTCCAAGAAAACGAGCAAAATGCCGATGAAAACAAACGAGTAGTTTCGATCATTTATTACCTCGCAGGAGCTCGCTCGCGCCGCCGTCGAGCTCGTTGGAGCAGGCTGTCGCGCCGCGCCTGCTCGTGCTCGCCGACCGTGCCTACACCCGCCCCGCCGCCAACCGTTGTGCGCTCGCCTGCAAGCCGCCGCGCTCCGCTGGTCGCCATCGCTGCATCTTGGCGCTGGCTGTGTATAGAACGAACGGGGAGAGAAAGGAGAAGGGATATAGAAGAGAGAGTACCAAAGACAAAAGAATAAAACAACCCTCATATTAATTACACGAAGAAACTACCGTTGGATAGGACCTGGTTTCTATATCCAGAGTTTTGTTGGCGTGACTATCTTGGACTTCGCCCATGGTGTCTACCATAGAGGGTGCCCTTAGTGGTGGTCTAAGATTACTTCGAATTAATACGTGATGGATGGAGAAGTAGCAGTAGTACGTAGTGGGTAGTGGCTAAGCGATGGTATTCGGGGAGGGCTTCGGGTGATAGGTGGAGGCGTGGAGCATGTATTGTCTCACATTGATAAGATTAGATGAGGATATTTTTATGCAGCGACATTGGAAGCCATTGGTCCTTGATTGTGTAAGAAAATATGATCTGACCATTGAGCTGCCAATGGTGGTTAGGAACAACACATAAAGGGGCCAGGAGAAGGGGTGGGGGTGAAAGGGTTTGTGTTTGAACACAAAGAATAAGAATTATACACCATCACTCCTATGCATTTCGTGATATTAGAGCAACCATAATGTGCTTAAAAAGTAATCCATAGACATTTAAATATTCACTATAGACTGTATAAAATATTATGAGAATAATCCATAGAGCAATCTATAGCTAAAGCTACCCATATATTTATGGACTACCCATAAGCTATAGAAAATTATTTCTTTCTCTATCATTGTTGCTCGCTTGGTGCCCTCTCTCTTTTCATGTTCGGAGTATAGTATGTAGATACAAAAGGATGATGTATTTTTTTAATATTTTTTATAGCAAACAAGGTTTGTATGAGAAAATACATAACTATAGACATTTGACACTGGACCCACCTTTATGAACTACCTAGTCCATATATATTGTCCTCGCTCTTACACTAGGGGTATAACCATTTTAAACTTATATTATATTATTTTCATAAAATTTTCCACGATCCGTTCATGGTATCGATTATGTTATGTTGAACATGGTAGATATTATCACATGATTATTTTTCTTGTTGCAATGCAGGACCATGGACCTGGTGTATAAAAAAACCACGCGATTGCCAGGTCAGGCTTTTCAGATGGCGTACCGGTCTACGTGTCATTGTGTCAGGGCTATTTGATGGTTTTGCGCTAGGAATCTGCGTCACCACCGAGACGGACCCGACCCGACCCACGCAAAAAGCACTCACACAGCTCCTCCGCGTTTCCTTCCCCCCCGTCGGCCGATTTCGTTTATCTCCTCAATCTTGGCTTGAATCTGTGATACGTCAAGGCGGCGAAGAGCCGAATCGCGCCGCACCGTAGGGGAGGCTTCTGCAAGGTTTTGGAGCGGGGCGATGGCGATGGAGGCGGCGAGCAACGGCGGGCTGCTGTACCACGAGGTGCAGGAGGGGAAGCTCTGTGCCGTGCACTGCGTCAACACCACCCTGCAGGGCCCCTTCTTCTCCGAGTTCGACCTCGCCGCGCTCGCGGTCGATCTCGACCAGCGGGAGCGCCTGGTGATGCTCGAGGGCTCCCGAAGCCCCGGCGCGGCCAACCCTGCCGCAGGGGACTTCTTCGCCGACGGCGAGGGATCCCACAACGTCTCCCTCGGCGGGGATTTCAGCATCCAGGTTAGTCCAGTCCCTCCAGGTTCAGATTTCATGGAGTCAGATTATCCATTTAGGTTTTTGGGGCTCGGTTAGATCGACTCATGCGGAGATCACAGCTTCTTCGTGAACTCGGTTACAAGTTGGTTGTCTGCTAAGATCGCTGCTTAGAATTTAGGGAATTTTTGCTCGAGCATTGCTGTTTGGAGTCGTCGATTACCTTCTAGTCTAGTCGAAGATTCTAGGTTATGGATTTGTCAACAACGAAGAGAGTTACTTGAAGCAGTATATATAGGATAAAAGAAAATGAGGTAGTCATTACATCATCCCAGTCATGTGAAGGAATGCTTATCAAGTGATTGCATGATTAGATACTCTCTCCCTGAACATAGATGCGATTTTATTCCAATCCTAATGGTGCGCAGACAACTTCCTGCGCTCATATTCATGCTCTGTCAGATGGGAAGGGGATTCTGAGGGATAGAACTGCATTAAAATTTGCATGATTCTCTGCAGGTAGTTTGATATAGGATTGTACTTTTTTTTGCATTACTAGGAAGTTTAGATGTAGTTGTTTCCTACAAAGTTACCGATCACACCTGTGCATTTACAATTATGGACAAAGAATTAACGGAGAACCTAAACAATAGCAAATTTCTTCATAGCGGCCCGTACCAGTTTACGCTACGTACTTGGCTTGCACCAATGCATGTGCATGCATGCTATGGTAACGTATTCTATTGCCGTTACACTGTCCAAAGTTATATGATTGATGTACATATTTAAGAGTTTATCTCGCTAATATAGCTTGATTTTTGTTGTGTACTGAATTGCTGACATTAAGAATATGACAATTGACTACAGTTTATGATAATTGACTGAAATTGTTCCCTAATTTGAATTAGGAATATGATCAAGCTTGATAGTGGTGTTAAGGTTAGCAGCTTTAAGGTTTTAAATGCAATTTTGATTTAATCTACTCCATAAACAATTCTGGAAAGAAAACTAGATGGACGTCTGAATTCTGAAAAGTTTCACAAATCGCTAAAATCCAGATGATAGCATAGCTCTGAATTCTGAAAAGTTTCACAAGTCGCTAAAATCCCGATGATTGCATAGCCATCAGTGTTACCAGATACCCATTTAGCCATGTCCTTTTTTTTGGCCACGTCAGCCATGTTGGATTCCGACACTTCCGACACCCAGCATCGGATTCCAAGTGGCATTTGGCGTGTTTCCAATAATTTGCCAAATTGGACACTGGTACCACTATTATTGTGCAATAGGGCAATATGATATGTATTTGTGCTTTAAATCTGTTGTAAATCCATGTATAGCAATGTACACATGTTTTTAATTCAGCTAAGCACATTAAGACAAATTTTAATGATGCGTAAGAAATAAAATATGACTTACGTTCTGAGCAAGTTAATTGGTGAATGGCGTAAAGTTGGCGGAATGTGGAGTTTGTTGGTTAGGGCTTTCCTTGCCAAGTATTAACTGCTGTTATATTAATGGAAGGGGGGACTTGGTGCTGCACCAATGCCAAAAGACTGATGCCATTAAAAGGCTAGGTAGTTTAAGGCTAATGTCTGTCTATCTGTTTGAAAGGTGCGAATGTAACCTAAAGAAAACCATAACAAATCCTAATTTTCTTTTTAATGCTGTGTGTTCGAGAGAAAATGGAAGGAGGGACTTTTGAGCCAATAGAACGACCAGAGTATCCTTTTGATGGCTGGTGCCCTTCACTTGTCCAGTAATCTAGCAAAGAGCCATGATGTCACTGCAATAGGGACAAATAGCAATGGAAACTATGGAAACCTATACCTGTCAGTCACGAAATGATGAATCTGAGCACAAATAGCGGTGACTAGACCACTGTTTTGCACGTTGCTGATATTTGGACGTTTCACACATTTTTATTTTACTTGGCGTTTGTTCATGTCTCCATCAAGTAATTAAGATGATACTATTTTTCTGTGTATATGCTTTAATGCTGTCCTGATATGGCACTTTGCAAAATGGAGGCATTCCAGTTCTTTTAAGGTTTTCTCGTTCAGCCTTCAGGATATATAGGATAAGGGTCGCCAAACATATGCAGCAATTAGCTATTTCCCCTTTTTCTTCATTGAATCATGTTCATCTTGGCATTGTATGACTGCAGTATCCTGGTCAGACCCTCCGATTATCATTTTACATTTGGATGTGGATTGGGGGAAAATGATTAGGAATTCATTAAGTATTCGTTTCGTTTCTAACCCAAAACTGCAACATTTTAGTAGTGGGGCCTGCCACACTCGGGGAACCGGTAGGTATTTAAAGTACATTTTTAAGAAGCTACTCATTAGACCTGAATTTGGACAGATGGGACGTGTTTATGCATTGAAATACACAAATTGTGATTCTTCACGTTGTTTGTCCCAACCTACTACATTTGATCTTCACACATCTTGTTTCCCTTTTCCCTAGCTATTTTGCATGCCTTTTACCTGCCCTTCAGCCTGCACGACCACTCATAGCCCATCAACCTAGCTTTTTCGTGTTTCTATGCTGCTTAAGCACTGCATCACGCATATGCGCAGAAAGTAGACATGTCCAAAGTTTTATTGGACGCCTAGGCCCTAAACGAGACGCTAGGGGTCCGCTTCAGGTTTAATCGAGAGTAAACGAGGTTTAATTAGGTTTTTTCGAACCATTTTGGCGTTGGTGCATGTCTCCATCAAGTAATTAAGATGATACTAATTTTCTGTGTGTGTGCTTTAATGCTGTCCGATATGGCACTTTGCAATATGGAGGCATTCCAGTTCTTTTATGATTTACTCGTTCAGCCTTCAGGATATATAGGAGAAGGGTCACCAAACATATGCTCATTGAATCATGTTCATCTTGGCATTGTATAACTGCAGTATCCTGGTCAGACCCTCCGATTATCATTTTACACATTTGGATGTGAATTGGGGGAAAGATGATTAGGAATTCATTTTGTTTCTAACCCAAAACTGCAACATTTTAGTAGTGGGGCCTGCCACACTCGGGGAGCAGGTAAATATTTAAAGTACATTTTTTAAGAAGGTACTCTCTCCGTTCCAAATTATAAGACATCCCAAGAATCTTGGAGAGTCAAACTATCTCAACTTTGACCAAACTTATACAACAATATAATAACATTTATGATGTCCACTAAGTATCATTAGATTTGTTATCAATTATATTTTCATAATATACATATTTGATATCATAAATCATTATAGTTTTCTATATAATTATTGGTCAAACTTGAGATGCTTTGACTCTCCAAGATTCTTGGAACGTCTTCTAATTTGGGACGGAGGGAGTACTCATTAGACCTGAATTTGGACAGATGGGACGTGGTTATGCGTTGAAATACACAAATTGTTATTCTTCACGTTGTTTGTCCCAACCTACTACATTTGATCTGAACAGTTTTCCCTCTTAGAGGAGCATCATCTATGCATGTATCTTTGCAATGAATCCGGAATGCCATCAACAGTCTATTGCTTTTGTTCATGTCCGCATGTAGAGTCCATGTGCTCCATTAACTGTATCTCATCCGAATATGGTGCCAGTCTAGATTTTATTCACTTCTTCTAATAGGTTTCTTCTAATAGGTTTTGCAGAAGGCGCTGGAGGTTTGGGATCTCCAAGTTATTCCCCTTGATTCCCCAGCTGCAGGGTCGTCCCTATTTGACCCTGAGCAGGAGGTTGCTTTCATTTGCCACCTGCAGGATCACTGGTTCTGCATCAGGAAGGTGAATGGAGAGTGGTATAACTTTAATAGTCTCTACCCAGCTCCTGAGCACCTGTCAAAGTTTTATCTATCAGCTTTCATTGACACCCTGAAGGGGTCAGGCTGGAGTATCTTTGCTGTTAGAGGCAATTTCCCCAAGGAGTGCCCTATGGCAACTGAAGGCTCTAACGGTTTTGGTCAATGGCTTACCCCTGATGATGCCCGCAGGATAACAGTCTCCTGTAACCAGGTTCAAGCACCTACTCAGCAGGTACAACCCCGTCTACTTGGTGAGCAATCAGAAGGGATGAGTGAAATGGACATGATTGCAGCGCAGCAAGAAGAGGCTGATCTGAATGCTGCTATAGCTGCTAGCTTGATGGACTCTGGGGGTCCATTTGCCAGCCATCATGCAGCTCAAGAACATAGCAATTCACAAGATACTTTTGCTACTGAAGCAGCTCCGAGCAAAGATAAAAGCCATGAAGAAGCTGATAAATCTGAGCCAAGCGCACCTCCCTGTGAGGACACTCAGGAGTTGGCTTCAGGAAGCGGCACCAAAAGGAACTTTTCTTCTATAGAGGAGAAAGGATCGGCGAAAGAAGAATAGGATGTCACTTCTGATCAGTCTGTAACTGAGTTAGACTATACAAACAGAAACTGTCCTCCATTTCAGTGGAGTTATGCTTTTTTTTTTTGGTTCCGAACGCCGTATACAAAATGCATAGTCTAAACTGAATGGGTTTAAAGACTTTTAACTGGTGTAACTGTTATGTGCGAACTGCATAGAGACTAGAGTGGCGGTTTTGAACCCTTTTTTTCTGTCCTTTTTCATGTGTGTGAACTTATGCTGGATTCCCTTCACACCAGCCTGATGGTGAATGCTCATGTTCTCGTTGTTGTGTCGTCGTTGCAGCCATGAATTACCGACTGTAGAATGTGTTTCTGCAGGTGTTACCCTTTGTCAATTCTTGCAGTTGGTGCCAGGGCATGAACCGGTTGGTGGAGCACATGTAACATGCTTGGCTTTGGGTCGAGTCATCTTGCGAAGATGACGATAATATCAGCCCAAGTGCCCCCAGATGCACATGCACAATACCTTTTTTTTATCTGTCCTTCGATTCACTTGTACCAAACTACCAACGAACAAAATCAGTAACCATGCATTGTTCATTACCTGTTGCTTCTCTTGGTTTCTTGGAGCAATCACTTAAGCAATGGTTGTTGGCCTTGCTTCTCTTGGTCTCTTGCAGCAATCACTTCAGCAATGGTTGTTGGCCTTTGCACTGCATCTGCCATACAGATCCGATCCGAGCTTGTGTCGAAAGGCGGAGGCCGGAAGGAGGCCGTTTTGTCCGAGCTTGTGCCGATTGCCGAAAGGCGCCGTCATCTGGTCAGGTGTAAAGGAAATCCAAGGATACGACGCGGACGCCACGCTTTTCTTCTTTATTTTTTTGTTTCTTTGAGCGGGGTCAGATACGACGGCGTTTGCTGACGAGGTAATACCACGCTTGCGCCTTTTTCTTTCCACCCATTTTTCACCCCCTTGCAATTCTTCTAAATTTCCAGCTCGACGAGGCCAGTCAGTAGCTGCCATTCATCAACTCCACACTGCTCTTGCCTGTCCGGTCCCCTTTCCCTTTTCCCCATCGGAACCGGAGGAGAGATCCGTCCTGCGGTGCGATGGACTCCCCCTGCCGAAGCTGCCGGCTGTTTGGTGCCCAGGGATCGCCACACGACCTCCTCGGCGGCGGCGCCGGTGAGTACTCCATGACCGTTTTGATCGATATTACTATGTTGTTAGGCTCTCTCTATCTATCTCTATCTGCATTTCGTGTTTGGCTTCTGAGAGCGTGGCGTGGGAGCTTTTCTGTGGGCGCAGTGGCGGATGTGTTGCTTTGGAGGAGGAAGGAGGTGACCGGCGGGATGCTGGCGACCGTGGTGGCGTCCTGGGCGCTCTTCTATTGCGTCCCCGGCTACACGCTGCTTTCCTTTGTGTCCCAGGTGCTCATGATCCTGCTCACCGTCCTCTTCGTCTGGGCCAAGGCTGCGCAGCTGCTCAATAGGTGATTCCGGTTTGATCTCTCGCCCATTGGTGAAACCACTGTGGCTGATTCGTTTTGTGTGGATGCTTGTGCAGTTGTGCTAGCTAGCATGGTAACTGGTAAAGATTGTTGAAGTTCTAATCCGTGGTGGCATGTTAGAGCTAATGGAATTATTTTGCCTTGACCTTATAACTGCTCATACCATTTTGATAGGGTTGCTTAATTGCTGTAGTGGCGAATGTATTTAGTCAATAACTCTTTTTTTAGGGATGTTTAGTCAACAATTAACTCTGTTAGCAGTTGAAATTCACATAAAGGTTTACTTACGTTTAGTTTCTGAGTGAAATTTAACATTACATTGTTGTGTAATACCATGATCCTTACTGTGAAAACAAACCAAACATCAGGGATAACCCAAAAATGAAAATAATATGCTGTATAATTGCTTTTTCTCTTATATAGTAATTATAATTCATTGTATGTGCCAACTCTAAATTGGGCAAAAGAAAACTATGCAGGGCACCTCCATCTATTCCATTGATGAAAATTTCTGATGAGTCAATGAGTGAAACAGCAGAAATAGTTGGTAACTTCATGAATAAGGTGCTCAAGGATTTCGAAAACATTGCACTTGGAAAGGATTCCAGCCTCTTCTACAAGGTGGCTTTTGTGTTGTTGCTGACCTCCATAGTTGGCCGATTGACTGATCTTATCACTTTGGTATATGCAAGTAAGTTCCTTTACTGTTTTACATTTCTTATGAGCTGTGCATCCTTAGAAGAACCTCATTATGAATTGCGATATGAGAACATGTACAGTACAATTATCATTATATCACTTACAATTGCACTGAAAATCTGTGCTGGTAACATTGCAAAATGTCATAACAATGGAAACAGAGGCAATGCTCACACCATCACTTAGTTTGATAGTGCAGGATGTTTCTAGTTTCGCCAAAGTTCCATTCAAAATGAGTTTCTTGTCAGAAGTTCTGCACTAGTGCTACTGAATCCAAGGATACATAAACGTGAGGGCATGACGGTGTGCATCGTGCATCGTATCTACTTTGGTCATACTATCAATGGACTGTAAGCATTCAACCAGATTTGAAAGTCCAATTCACTGCATCCACATTTTTGTAAAATTCTACAGAAAGGGGGAATCAATTTGGAAACAAAAATGTTCTATTAATCTTGCTGATCCATGTAGAATTGCTAAACTTTTTGTTCCCTATTCTATCAGGTGCTGTTATTGCTCTCACGGTTCCTGCATTGCTCGAAAAATCCGAAGCACACATTGCTAGATTCTTCAAGAAAGCTTGGATATATGTTCAGGCATGTGGCAGAGCGTGCAAAGAGTATAGATGCAAGATGACGAATATGATATCGGAAACGAAGAAGCTGCGTTGATGCCAATGTGTATTCGCTAGAAATTTTTGACTCGTGAAATATGTTTCAAAGCGAAATAGTTTTGACTTTTGACATCAATCACAGTCGTTATCTGTCCGTCTACATAATGTAGCCTCAAAGCTGCATGGAAATATGGCTGGACTGGGCACTGTTAGAATTTTAGCTTTGGTGATGAAATAGCGCTCTTTTTGCAAATCTTCTTCAGGTAGCTTCAAGGTAACTCGAGATATATCACTTATGCTTGTATATAAACTCTCTGTTCCGCTTAATTAAAACCTAAAGCTCCTCCTCCTTCTGAAAAACAATATATCTTTCACCTATGCTACCAATAAAATGTTCGAATGTCAGACCACGAATCCTTGGTACGTTGGTACCCTGCCATCCTCTGCTGTCACCGAGACAACGTTGAGGGCATGGGCTGCTTCACGAATGGATGGGCCGACAGGCTAATGCATGGGTGCATGACTGGGCCGGGCCACTGGAGAGAGGAATGGGCTAGGCCAGATGGGCTGCTCAGAAACTGAGTCATTAGTGAGCTTTACAGGGAAAGGCAAAGGAAAGGGAAATAGGCCTCCCAAACCTGGCAGCTATGGAGACAATTCTGATTGTTAACTGAGCTGAAACAGAGCTAGATCGTTCGGGACAACGCTGCCGCGACAGCATCAGCCGAGCAGCACCTCAACGTCTGCGCAGGGTTCTCTCTCCATGGGGCCATGGCAGCGCCGCACGAGGCAGCACGATCGATGCCAGCGTTGGCTTGCAGGAATGGCCAGCTGGCCGCCGCCTGCGTCTGGCTGGGGTGCGGCGTGGGGCGCGTGGCGCAGGCAGCCCTGCCGCTGGGCCGCACAGGCACACCACGCTAGTAGGGAGTACCGGAGTAGGGACAGCACACAACAGCGCTTGCGGGAACAGAAGCGAGGAGTATTCATTTCTTTCTTCTTTGCATTAGCAATTACTGTATGCAACAAGTTAAGATAAATTATACTTTTAAATGTTTTTCCACCCATAATTTTTTATTCAAATGTTTTTTTTAAAAAAAATTGTAACTGGATTTTATTTTACCAGCTAAACAGTCATATGGAATGATTTTGATCTATTTATATAATTGTTTCCTAAGAAAATATAGTAAATTCAAAATGTGTTTAAGAGAATAGGAACGGCATCCTGACTATCTTGCTTTATTAAGGCCATGTTTGATTCTTTAGTCTTAGGGACTAAAGACTAAAACACAGACTTAATAAAAGTCTCTATTGGTGTTTGGTTCTATGAACTTATATAGACTTAACATCATTTAATACACCTTAACAAAAACCATTGTACCCCTATATGGTGAAGGGAGAGGGCGTGGGCAGGCAATAATGAAGGGCAAGAGGTATCAACTGTGGTCCAAAAGTCCTCATAAGTCTCACCCCTTGAGACTACTACCCAACTCAAAAAAGTCCCTAAATAAGTCCCTAGTATTTGGTTCAAATAGACTAAAAGAGACTTAAAATAAGTCTTTAGTCCCTCCTCAAGAGGAACCAAACAGGGCCTAAGTCTCCTCTCTACAAGACTACAACGGAATGGCCGGAATATCTTGACAAAACTGTACTTACAGAGGCCGATTGGTTGCTCTGGTGAAGAGGAGCTGAGATGGAGAGCCGGTTCTGGATGGTGAGATGCATGCTTACATCGTGCAGTAGTCTTTTTTTTATTGATCCAGTATGAGATGAGATCTTGTTTGATTGCATGTATGAATGAGAGTTTGTGTATGACACATGGGCCTCCGTACCATAAGTGCATCATGTCGTCCTCCATCACGAGGAAAGTGATAATTGAGAAGATGGAGCCATGCGGGACGAAGAGGTGCAGATGAATGAGACGGAGCAGGAAAATGATGTGAGACAGGCATCCAATCATGACCAAGTACATTGTGCGGTGCTAGAATAGGGCTCAGGATGGCCTCACTCGTACAATCAATCACCCTCATACTGTACAAAAGATATGAAGACATGTTCCCGCTTCGTCACCCGTTGAGGGCTTCACCAATGCAAGTACATGATATTAGTGATCTCGTGATTACACATCAGTTTCATAGTTTGAGGCCTATAACTACACAACGTGGGGAAATATTTTCATAGGTCATCATAGTCTCTTCAAGAAACACCACTTTTCACTCTGGTCCTCAGTATTCATGTTGCCCACAAGCTCACAACACGCTACACGTAGTGTCCTCGTCTTTTTGTCATGCCAAACTACTAGTGCTTCTACAAGACTCTCTGGTGCTCTGCAAAGCTACAATCGAGCGTAAGCTGGATGTTGGAAGTCTACATGGTACTTGAGGCACTACGCCAGGTGGGTGCGTTGGGGAAGCCCTGATGCGATCCCACGATTCCCACCCGCCAATGAGCGTGGGTGACAGATCCAATCTCCTCTATCCGGTCACAGTTCTACTTGATCCACGCCTTCGCTATATGCGATTGCGGATGCACACCGCCGGACGCCCTGGCTCAACGATGGTAGCCCTAGATTGCCTCGCTCCATCTACGACCTCTAGCCTAATTAGTACCTTTATTGAGTTATTCACCCTGTTGCTGATGTGTAGATAGTTTTCTAGGTACGATTTAGTTCTTTGCAAAAAAAAACATATGTACACGAATGACACAAGTACTTGTAGTCTTCTTTATTTACATGTAAAATTCAAGAGGGATGTGAAACTTGCAAATTTATGGTTGTATTTCTCTATTTTTTAAGATGAATATTATAATATTGATGTTGTGATTCTTTTATTAACAACCTGGTATCCATTTAGTGAGATACTGATCCACGCCCCTTTAATTGCTATAGTTGATTTTGTAGTCTCTTGTACTCCATATTTTGAAGTGGCAATGCGACAGCCTTGATTCCTTAGGGTAGTTACAACGGTAATAAATGATTATTTTCATCTGCATTTAAGAGGCGTCTAGGTAAGGAAAAACATGACGTTACATCAAGTTTAATGAAGAGAGAGAGAGCGCAGATTTAGAAAAAAATCATTTTTTGTCCACAAAAACGACGTCGAAGCTCCAAGAAAACGAGCAAAATGCCGATGAAAACAAACGAGTAGTTTCGATCATTTATTACCTCGCAGGAGCTCGCTCGCGCCGCCGTCGAGCTCGTTGGAGCAGGCTGTCGCGCCGCGCCTGCTCGTGCTCGCCGACCGTGCCTACACCCGCCCCGCCGCCAACCGTTGTGCGCTCGCCTGCAAGCCGCCGCGCTCCGCTGGTCGCCATCGCTGCATCTTGGCGCTGGCTGTGTATAGAACGAACGGGGAGAGAAAGGAGAAGGGATATAGAAGAGAGAGTACCAAAGACAAAAGAATAAAACAACCCTCATATTAATTACACGAAGAAACTACCGTTGGATAGGACCTGGTTTCTATATCCAGAGTTTTGTTGGCGTGACTATCTTGGACTTCGCCCATGGTGTCTACCATAGAGGGTGCCCTTAGTGGTGGTCTAAGATTACTTCGAATTAATACGTGATGGATGGAGAAGTAGCAGTAGTACGTAGTGGGTAGTGGCTAAGCGATGGTATTCGGGGAGGGCTTCGGGTGATAGGTGGAGGCGTGGAGCATGTATTGTCTCACATTGATAAGATTAGATGAGGATATTTTTATGCAGCGACATTGGAAGCCATTGGTCCTTGATTGTGTAAGAAAATATGATCTGACCATTGAGCTGCCAATGGTGGTTAGGAACAACACATAAAGGGGCCAGGAGAAGGGGTGGGGGTGAAAGGGTTTGTGTTTGAACACAAAGAATAAGAATTATACACCATCACTCCTATGCATTTCGTGATATTAGAGCAACCATAATGTGCTTAAAAAGTAATCCATAGACATTTAAATATTCACTATAGACTGTATAAAATATTATGAGAATAATCCATAGAGCAATCTATAGCTAAAGCTACCCATATATTTATGGACTACCCATAAGCTATAGAAAATTATTTCTTTCTCTATCATTGTTGCTCGCTTGGTGCCCTCTCTCTTTTCATGTTCGGAGTATAGTATGTAGATACAAAAGGATGATGTATTTTTTTAATATTTTTTATAGCAAACAAGGTTTGTATGAGAAAATACATAACTATAGACATTTGACACTGGACCCACCTTTATGAACTACCTAGTCCATATATATTGTCCTCGCTCTTACACTAGGGGTATAACCATTTTAAACTTATATTATATTATTTTCATAAAATTTTCCACGATCCGTTCATGGTATCGATTATGTTATGTTGAACATGGTAGATATTATCACATGATTATTTTTCTTGTTGCAATGCAGGACCATGGACCTGGTGTATAAAAAAACCACGCGATTGCCAGGTCAGGCTTTTCAGATGGCGTACCGGTCTACGTGTCATTGTGTCAGGGCTATTTGATGGTTTTGCGCTAGGAATCTGCGTCACCACCGAGACGGACCCGACCCGACCCACGCAAAAAGCACTCACACAGCTCCTCCGCGTTTCCTTCCCCCCCGTCGGCCGATTTCGTTTATCTCCTCAATCTTGGCTTGAATCTGTGATACGTCAAGGCGGCGAAGAGCCGAATCGCGCCGCACCGTAGGGGAGGCTTCTGCAAGGTTTTGGAGCGGGGCGATGGCGATGGAGGCGGCGAGCAACGGCGGGCTGCTGTACCACGAGGTGCAGGAGGGGAAGCTCTGTGCCGTGCACTGCGTCAACACCACCCTGCAGGGCCCCTTCTTCTCCGAGTTCGACCTCGCCGCGCTCGCGGTCGATCTCGACCAGCGGGAGCGCCTGGTGATGCTCGAGGGCTCCCGAAGCCCCGGCGCGGCCAACCCTGCCGCAGGGGACTTCTTCGCCGACGGCGAGGGATCCCACAACGTCTCCCTCGGCGGGGATTTCAGCATCCAGGTTAGTCCAGTCCCTCCAGGTTCAGATTTCATGGAGTCAGATTATCCATTTAGGTTTTTGGGGCTCGGTTAGATCGACTCATGCGGAGATCACAGCTTCTTCGTGAACTCGGTTACAAGTTGGTTGTCTGCTAAGATCGCTGCTTAGAATTTAGGGAATTTTTGCTCGAGCATTGCTGTTTGGAGTCGTCGATTACCTTCTAGTCTAGTCGAAGATTCTAGGTTATGGATTTGTCAACAACGAAGAGAGTTACTTGAAGCAGTATATATAGGATAAAAGAAAATGAGGTAGTCATTACATCATCCCAGTCATGTGAAGGAATGCTTATCAAGTGATTGCATGATTAGATACTCTCTCCCTGAACATAGATGCGATTTTATTCCAATCCTAATGGTGCGCAGACAACTTCCTGCGCTCATATTCATGCTCTGTCAGATGGGAAGGGGATTCTGAGGGATAGAACTGCATTAAAATTTGCATGATTCTCTGCAGGTAGTTTGATATAGGATTGTACTTTTTTTTGCATTACTAGGAAGTTTAGATGTAGTTGTTTCCTACAAAGTTACCGATCACACCTGTGCATTTACAATTATGGACAAAGAATTAACGGAGAACCTAAACAATAGCAAATTTCTTCATAGCGGCCCGTACCAGTTTACGCTACGTACTTGGCTTGCACCAATGCATGTGCATGCATGCTATGGTAACGTATTCTATTGCCGTTACACTGTCCAAAGTTATATGATTGATGTACATATTTAAGAGTTTATCTCGCTAATATAGCTTGATTTTTGTTGTGTACTGAATTGCTGACATTAAGAATATGACAATTGACTACAGTTTATGATAATTGACTGAAATTGTTCCCTAATTTGAATTAGGAATATGATCAAGCTTGATAGTGGTGTTAAGGTTAGCAGCTTTAAGGTTTTAAATGCAATTTTGATTTAATCTACTCCATAAACAATTCTGGAAAGAAAACTAGATGGACGTCTGAATTCTGAAAAGTTTCACAAATCGCTAAAATCCAGATGATAGCATAGCTCTGAATTCTGAAAAGTTTCACAAGTCGCTAAAATCCCGATGATTGCATAGCCATCAGTGTTACCAGATACCCATTTAGCCATGTCCTTTTTTTTGGCCACGTCAGCCATGTTGGATTCCGACACTTCCGACACCCAGCATCGGATTCCAAGTGGCATTTGGCGTGTTTCCAATAATTTGCCAAATTGGACACTGGTACCACTATTATTGTGCAATAGGGCAATATGATATGTATTTGTGCTTTAAATCTGTTGTAAATCCATGTATAGCAATGTACACATGTTTTTAATTCAGCTAAGCACATTAAGACAAATTTTAATGATGCGTAAGAAATAAAATATGACTTACGTTCTGAGCAAGTTAATTGGTGAATGGCGTAAAGTTGGCGGAATGTGGAGTTTGTTGGTTAGGGCTTTCCTTGCCAAGTATTAACTGCTGTTATATTAATGGAAGGGGGGACTTGGTGCTGCACCAATGCCAAAAGACTGATGCCATTAAAAGGCTAGGTAGTTTAAGGCTAATGTCTGTCTATCTGTTTGAAAGGTGCGAATGTAACCTAAAGAAAACCATAACAAATCCTAATTTTCTTTTTAATGCTGTGTGTTCGAGAGAAAATGGAAGGAGGGACTTTTGAGCCAATAGAACGACCAGAGTATCCTTTTGATGGCTGGTGCCCTTCACTTGTCCAGTAATCTAGCAAAGAGCCATGATGTCACTGCAATAGGGACAAATAGCAATGGAAACTATGGAAACCTATACCTGTCAGTCACGAAATGATGAATCTGAGCACAAATAGCGGTGACTAGACCACTGTTTTGCACGTTGCTGATATTTGGACGTTTCACACATTTTTATTTTACTTGGCGTTTGTTCATGTCTCCATCAAGTAATTAAGATGATACTATTTTTCTGTGTATATGCTTTAATGCTGTCCTGATATGGCACTTTGCAAAATGGAGGCATTCCAGTTCTTTTAAGGTTTTCTCGTTCAGCCTTCAGGATATATAGGATAAGGGTCGCCAAACATATGCAGCAATTAGCTATTTCCCCTTTTTCTTCATTGAATCATGTTCATCTTGGCATTGTATGACTGCAGTATCCTGGTCAGACCCTCCGATTATCATTTTACATTTGGATGTGGATTGGGGGAAAATGATTAGGAATTCATTAAGTATTCGTTTCGTTTCTAACCCAAAACTGCAACATTTTAGTAGTGGGGCCTGCCACACTCGGGGAACCGGTAGGTATTTAAAGTACATTTTTAAGAAGCTACTCATTAGACCTGAATTTGGACAGATGGGACGTGTTTATGCATTGAAATACACAAATTGTGATTCTTCACGTTGTTTGTCCCAACCTACTACATTTGATCTTCACACATCTTGTTTCCCTTTTCCCTAGCTATTTTGCATGCCTTTTACCTGCCCTTCAGCCTGCACGACCACTCATAGCCCATCAACCTAGCTTTTTCGTGTTTCTATGCTGCTTAAGCACTGCATCACGCATATGCGCAGAAAGTAGACATGTCCAAAGTTTTATTGGACGCCTAGGCCCTAAACGAGACGCTAGGGGTCCGCTTCAGGTTTAATCGAGAGTAAACGAGGTTTAATTAGGTTTTTTCGAACCATTTTGGCGTTGGTGCATGTCTCCATCAAGTAATTAAGATGATACTAATTTTCTGTGTGTGTGCTTTAATGCTGTCCGATATGGCACTTTGCAATATGGAGGCATTCCAGTTCTTTTATGATTTACTCGTTCAGCCTTCAGGATATATAGGAGAAGGGTCACCAAACATATGCTCATTGAATCATGTTCATCTTGGCATTGTATAACTGCAGTATCCTGGTCAGACCCTCCGATTATCATTTTACACATTTGGATGTGAATTGGGGGAAAGATGATTAGGAATTCATTTTGTTTCTAACCCAAAACTGCAACATTTTAGTAGTGGGGCCTGCCACACTCGGGGAGCAGGTAAATATTTAAAGTACATTTTTTAAGAAGGTACTCTCTCCGTTCCAAATTATAAGACATCCCAAGAATCTTGGAGAGTCAAACTATCTCAACTTTGACCAAACTTATACAACAATATAATAACATTTATGATGTCCACTAAGTATCATTAGATTTGTTATCAATTATATTTTCATAATATACATATTTGATATCATAAATCATTATAGTTTTCTATATAATTATTGGTCAAACTTGAGATGCTTTGACTCTCCAAGATTCTTGGAACGTCTTCTAATTTGGGACGGAGGGAGTACTCATTAGACCTGAATTTGGACAGATGGGACGTGGTTATGCGTTGAAATACACAAATTGTTATTCTTCACGTTGTTTGTCCCAACCTACTACATTTGATCTGAACAGTTTTCCCTCTTAGAGGAGCATCATCTATGCATGTATCTTTGCAATGAATCCGGAATGCCATCAACAGTCTATTGCTTTTGTTCATGTCCGCATGTAGAGTCCATGTGCTCCATTAACTGTATCTCATCCGAATATGGTGCCAGTCTAGATTTTATTCACTTCTTCTAATAGGTTTCTTCTAATAGGTTTTGCAGAAGGCGCTGGAGGTTTGGGATCTCCAAGTTATTCCCCTTGATTCCCCAGCTGCAGGGTCGTCCCTATTTGACCCTGAGCAGGAGGTTGCTTTCATTTGCCACCTGCAGGATCACTGGTTCTGCATCAGGAAGGTGAATGGAGAGTGGTATAACTTTAATAGTCTCTACCCAGCTCCTGAGCACCTGTCAAAGTTTTATCTATCAGCTTTCATTGACACCCTGAAGGGGTCAGGCTGAGATATCTTGCTGTTAGAGGCAATTTCCCCAAGGAGTGCCCTATGGCAACTGAAGGCTCTAACGGTTTTGGTCAATGGCTTACCCCTGATGATGCCCGCAGGATAACAGTCTCCTGTAACCAGGTTCAAGCACCTACTCAGCAGGTACAACCCCGTCTACTTGGTGAGCAATCAGAAGGGATGAGTGAAATGGACATGATTGCAGCGCAGCAAGAAGAGGCTGATCTGAATGCTGCTATAGCTGCTAGCTTGATGGACTCTGGGGGTCCATTTGCCAGCCATCATGCAGCTCAAGAACATAGCAATTCACAAGATACTTTTGCTACTGAAGCAGCTCCGAGCAAAGATAAAAGCCATGAAGAAGCTGATAAATCTGAGCCAAGCGCACCTCCCTGTGAGGACACTCAGGAGTTGGCTTCAGGAAGCGGCACCAAAAGGAACTTTTCTTCTATAGAGGAGAAAGGATCGGCGAAAGAAGAATAGGATGTCACTTCTGATCAGTCTGTAACTGAGTTAGACTATACAAACAGAAACTGTCCTCCATTTCAGTGGAGTTATGCTTTTTTTTTTTGGTTCCGAACGCCGTATACAAAATGCATAGTCTAAACTGAATGGGTTTAAAGACTTTTAACTGGTGTAACTGTTATGTGCGAACTGCATAGAGACTAGAGTGGCGGTTTTGAACCCTTTTTTTCTGTCCTTTTTCATGTGTGTGAACTTATGCTGGATTCCCTTCACACCAGCCTGATGGTGAATGCTCATGTTCTCGTTGTTGTGTCGTCGTTGCAGCCATGAATTACCGACTGTAGAATGTGTTTCTGCAGGTGTTACCCTTTGTCAATTCTTGCAGTTGGTGCCAGGGCATGAACCGGTTGGTGGAGCACATGTAACATGCTTGGCTTTGGGTCGAGTCATCTTGCGAAGATGACGATAATATCAGCCCAAGTGCCCCCAGATGCACATGCACAATACCTTTTTTTTATCTGTCCTTCGATTCACTTGTACCAAACTACCAACGAACAAAATCAGTAACCATGCATTGTTCATTACCTGTTGCTTCTCTTGGTTTCTTGGAGCAATCACTTAAGCAATGGTTGTTGGCCTTGCTTCTCTTGGTCTCTTGCAGCAATCACTTCAGCAATGGTTGTTGGCCTTTGCACTGCATCTGCCATACAGATCCGATCCGAGCTTGTGTCGAAAGGCGGAGGCCGGAAGGAGGCCGTTTTGTCCGAGCTTGTGCCGATTGCCGAAAGGCGCCGTCATCTGGTCAGGTGTAAAGGAAATCCAAGGATACGACGCGGACGCCACGCTTTTCTTCTTTATTTTTTTGTTTCTTTGAGCGGGGTCAGATACGACGGCGTTTGCTGACGAGGTAATACCACGCTTGCGCCTTTTTCTTTCCACCCATTTTTCACCCCCTTGCAATTCTTCTAAATTTCCAGCTCGACGAGGCCAGTCAGTAGCTGCCATTCATCAACTCCACACTGCTCTTGCCTGTCCGGTCCCCTTTCCCTTTTCCCCATCGGAACCGGAGGAGAGATCCGTCCTGCGGTGCGATGGACTCCCCCTGCCGAAGCTGCCGGCTGTTTGGTGCCCAGGGATCGCCACACGACCTCCTCGGCGGCGGCGCCGGTGAGTACTCCATGACCGTTTTGATCGATATTACTATGTTGTTAGGCTCTCTCTATCTATCTCTATCTGCATTTCGTGTTTGGCTTCTGAGAGCGTGGCGTGGGAGCTTTTCTGTGGGCGCAGTGGCGGATGTGTTGCTTTGGAGGAGGAAGGAGGTGACCGGCGGGATGCTGGCGACCGTGGTGGCGTCCTGGGCGCTCTTCTATTGCGTCCCCGGCTACACGCTGCTTTCCTTTGTGTCCCAGGTGCTCATGATCCTGCTCACCGTCCTCTTCGTCTGGGCCAAGGCTGCGCAGCTGCTCAATAGGTGATTCCGGTTTGATCTCTCGCCCATTGGTGAAACCACTGTGGCTGATTCGTTTTGTGTGGATGCTTGTGCAGTTGTGCTAGCTAGCATGGTAACTGGTAAAGATTGTTGAAGTTCTAATCCGTGGTGGCATGTTAGAGCTAATGGAATTATTTTGCCTTGACCTTATAACTGCTCATACCATTTTGATAGGGTTGCTTAATTGCTGTAGTGGCGAATGTATTTAGTCAATAACTCTTTTTTTAGGGATGTTTAGTCAACAATTAACTCTGTTAGCAGTTGAAATTCACATAAAGGTTTACTTACGTTTAGTTTCTGAGTGAAATTTAACATTACATTGTTGTGTAATACCATGATCCTTACTGTGAAAACAAACCAAACATCAGGGATAACCCAAAAATGAAAATAATATGCTGTATAATTGCTTTTTCTCTTATATAGTAATTATAATTCATTGTATGTGCCAACTCTAAATTGGGCAAAAGAAAACTATGCAGGGCACCTCCATCTATTCCATTGATGAAAATTTCTGATGAGTCAATGAGTGAAACAGCAGAAATAGTTGGTAACTTCATGAATAAGGTGCTCAAGGATTTCGAAAACATTGCACTTGGAAAGGATTCCAGCCTCTTCTACAAGGTGGCTTTTGTGTTGTTGCTGACCTCCATAGTTGGCCGATTGACTGATCTTATCACTTTGGTATATGCAAGTAAGTTCCTTTACTGTTTTACATTTCTTATGAGCTGTGCATCCTTAGAAGAACCTCATTATGAATTGCGATATGAGAACATGTACAGTACAATTATCATTATATCACTTACAATTGCACTGAAAATCTGTGCTGGTAACATTGCAAAATGTCATAACAATGGAAACAGAGGCAATGCTCACACCATCACTTAGTTTGATAGTGCAGGATGTTTCTAGTTTCGCCAAAGTTCCATTCAAAATGAGTTTCTTGTCAGAAGTTCTGCACTAGTGCTACTGAATCCAAGGATACATAAACGTGAGGGCATGACGGTGTGCATCGTGCATCGTATCTACTTTGGTCATACTATCAATGGACTGTAAGCATTCAACCAGATTTGAAAGTCCAATTCACTGCATCCACATTTTTGTAAAATTCTACAGAAAGGGGGAATCAATTTGGAAACAAAAATGTTCTATTAATCTTGCTGATCCATGTAGAATTGCTAAACTTTTTGTTCCCTATTCTATCAGGTGCTGTTATTGCTCTCACGGTTCCTGCATTGCTCGAAAAATCCGAAGCACACATTGCTAGATTCTTCAAGAAAGCTTGGATATATGTTCAGGCATGTGGCAGAGCGTGCAAAGAGTATAGATGCAAGATGACGAATATGATATCGGAAACGAAGAAGCTGCGTTGATGCCAATGTGTATTCGCTAGAAATTTTTGACTCGTGAAATATGTTTCAAAGCGAAATAGTTTTGACTTTTGACATCAATCACAGTCGTTATCTGTCCGTCTACATAATGTAGCCTCAAAGCTGCATGGAAATATGGCTGGACTGGGCACTGTTAGAATTTTAGCTTTGGTGATGAAATAGCGCTCTTTTTGCAAATCTTCTTCAGGTAGCTTCAAGGTAACTCGAGATATATCACTTATGCTTGTATATAAACTCTCTGTTCCGCTTAATTAAAACCTAAAGCTCCTCCTCCTTCTGAAAAACAATATATCTTTCACCTATGCTACCAATAAAATGTTCGAATGTCAGACCACGAATCCTTGGTACGTTGGTACCCTGCCATCCTCTGCTGTCACCGAGACAACGTTGAGGGCATGGGCTGCTTCACGAATGGATGGGCCGACAGGCTAATGCATGGGTGCATGACTGGGCCGGGCCACTGGAGAGAGGAATGGGCTAGGCCAGATGGGCTGCTCAGAAACTGAGTCATTAGTGAGCTTTACAGGGAAAGGCAAAGGAAAGGGAAATAGGCCTCCCAAACCTGGCAGCTATGGAGACAATTCTGATAACAGCAAGAAGAAAGCTGACAAATATGGTTTTCAAGGTAAAAGAAATATAAAGAAGGACAACCAAGTAGTGGGACCGGATAAAGAACAAGATCACAGTCAGGAGGAGTCCCAAGATGATTCCATTGGGGACATCATCAGGGATGTGTCCCCTGACCACCAACTTGAAGTTGAAAAGCGCAGCAATGAAGATACTGGGAGTAACCTCAAAGATGAATGTCAAAAGATGCTAGAAGGCGAGAAACAGTCCAATGAGCATCTAGAAACTTCAGCATCAGAGGGGAGCGAACTGAGACTAGCCTTCTACTCTCTTCCTCCCAAAATGTAAGTTGTTTAAACTTTTCTAGTTACATAATTTTTTTACGATATAGATTATGCCTATTTATATAATATATATATATATATATATATATATATATATATATATTATATAAAAGCCAGAGAGATTTGTATGTACGTTGATTTTTAAACACTGTTCTGGCTGGATTTAAGCCGGCTGAAAAGCCAAGCGAACAAGCTAGTGATTACATAAAGTTTTGTATGTACGTTGATTTTTGTAACCAAATCTTATAATTTAGATATATACATTGGGCACTTATGCACATAAATATAAATTTGGACTATCTATATCGATATTAAACTTTAAATTAAAATAATATAAACAGTTGTATCCAAATTTAATTGCACATGTATTTGATCTAAATCCGAGTGTCATGTATGCACATGCAAATCACTAATCTGAGTCTCATGCATGCACATGCAAATCATTAAATTTGGTTAGCACGCACAATCAAATCTTGAAAAATATTTTTTATATCTAAACTTTTCTTGTTTGTCTTATTTTACAAAATAAAGAATTGAATAAATATATATTACACATATTACCTCTTATGAGGTAATAGATGATTATTACCGCCCGATCAAAATAAATGAACGGTCCATAGTTATTTGGTGGTACCACAACAAAAACCTATAGGCATAGATTATGTCTAGATACAGATTATAAGACCCATAGGGTGGCCGTCGCGCGCGGGCTAGCGCTCGACCACCTTGTTGCCGCGACAAAGGAAGAGAAGAGAGAGAATGAGAGAGATGCCATGCTACTTACTTGTGGGTCCCACATGACAGTAGATGGAAAAGGTATGACTGTTTTGTTAATAATAATGTGCTGTAAAGCATCTTCCCTATCTCCTTTAGTTTTGTTTTGTTAATCTCTGTTACCAGTATTTTAGAAAAAAAAAAGGATTCTCAATTTTGGTAGAGATCCTCTTACAATTTTGAATGGATGAAGAATTTACCAGGGGGGATAGTAAAGTTAAGCTAGAACTTCTTAAGTCCTTATTTAGTTGCGTACATATATATCTCTGTCAAATCATATAATTTATAATATATTAAAGTAAAATTTAGTTTAAATTCACTCCAACCTAAGAACAAGTTCGCATAGAATTTGTGGTTGTAGCCGCGCAAGCGCTCCCGTGGCTCCGGACAGTGGGCCGGGCGTGATGTGGCTTTGGCAAGCCGCACGCTAGGGGCGAACGGTGACGGTGAGCGTGGTCAGGCCACCCAACAGCTAGCTAGCTTTAGTGCGAGGCATGCTAGAGCAGATCTCACATTCTCGTCAGTCCCGGTGCGGGATCGGATCGGATGCTTTGCTTCGCGTCGTGCTGCCCTTCCCGTGACTAGGCTGACGTTGCTGTTGCCGAGCACCGGCAGTCAGCGGAGCGGAGGCACACGCTTGAGCAGAGGCCGGCGTGGGAATTGTTCGGTCACGGGGTGTCTGGTCTGGTACCGCCAAAGGTGCACCTGCAGTAGCCAGTAGTAGGCCAGTAGTATAGGCGTATAGCTAGCTCTCTCTCAAGACTGCTGGGCACAGAAATTAGGTCGTTACTTATTATTCGCAGACGTTGCCACCAGAATCCTGTCCGCGTCGCGCTAATTGGACTCGATCAAGAACAGCGTTTGACGCCGGAAAGGAGTGCCCTCCTTGCGTCTCCATTTGGTCCCCGTGGTGCCCAGAGGAGTACTATGCCACAGTACATATGGTATGCGCACAGAATATAGCACGTCGCTCTTCAAGTCTTGATCGAACAAACGAGGAGCGGGCATCTTCGTAACCGCGTACCATAAATTCAGGATTCTTTGCTGTTGATTGTGGTCGTTCTGACATGTCGACACTGTGGCAAAAAAAAAAACAGTGCAAAGGAAATCGTTGCTCAACCATCAGCACCGTGGTGCCATAATTATAATGACACTATAAGAGAAAAGTTGGTTCACTAGCACTAAGCTAAACCGGAAGCGAGTGCGCATCGACCTGATTAGACAAGAACCCGACGTGGCGGCTACGCACACGCACCACCTCCGTTGGGTGGGGATGGGATGTTTGGCCTTGATCGGCCTGACGGTGACGCCCTGACCCATGGACACAAACGACAACACCTGGCTCTTGAGTCTTCACACCGGGTCATCGATCATCCTGCTCGATCTCTGGCCCATGGAGATTCGCCGCACCGTACGTGTCCACGTCGGTCCGGTCCGGTATACGTACTGTTCAAGTCTTTGCAGCCGGGGGAACTGGCCGGGTTAGATTACTATGATCGCTCGATGAGACGCAGCTAGCGTTTCGTCAATCACTGTTACGAATTCCCGGACCTGCACGGCGTTTGGTGAATCACTGTTACGAATTCCTGGACCTGCACGGCGTTTCGTCCGTACGTATATACATATCCGGGTGATGTGAAAAAGCGGGCCGGGAGAGACGAAACGAGACGAGGAGAGCAGAGGCAAACTAGGACAAGTCTCTGGCATCGACCAATTCGAGCGTGTACGTGGCCGGTGGCCGTGGCCCGTGGACGTGGCGTGTGCTATGTGCCCAGCTGACTTTTCAACGACCCCAGAGCTGCTCTATGATAGAGCTGTGTTCTGGATCTGTGTTCTCAAAGCTGGAGATATCCCGATCAAGCCATTAGAGAGAATACAATAGTCAAGCCGTTGACGCGGCGCTTACATAAAAAGTCGGTGTTTTGCTCGGTGGTGCCTGGGGCGGGGCTACGTCAAAGCGAGCGGGAGAAAAACTCGGTCAGCACCAGCACGTCGTCACTAGCACTAACACACGTTTTAACTTATAATCTAGCGTTTGCAGTCACATCAGATGTCGTCCCTACTATACCCACCAAATGGTCAGTTAAAGGAAGGAATCAGGCGCGCGAGCACTAACACCACCGCACGACCACCTCCGTCGATCCACTGACAGTGCGGACCATCACAGTGCAGTATTGCGGTAGCTCTGCTCAGGGAAGCTTCGATCCGTATGGACTAGTACCTGTTTCTGTGTGGGTTTGCATCCAAAAAGGAAAAGCTACTTCCACGGATCAGCTGTGGTGTACCGTGTGCACTCCCTGCCTGGCTGCTTGTTCGCTTCACGTCACACGAGTCCTGATCCGACCATTCTTATTCGTATATAACAACAACAACAAACACATGCTCAAGCACGTCGAATTTCAGGGAGAGACAAGAGGAGAACCGGATGCCCACTGGGTACTGGGAATTCGAACACGTATATAGCACAGCGCGCCGAATGATTGCGCAGATGCACGCCACCCGCGCGAGCCGGGCCGGGCCGGGAAAGCGAGCCGCGCGGTGCGTTCGGGCCAGCAAGCATGTCACACGGCGGCGGAGGCGGCAACGACACCACTCCAGCCGACCAGCGGCAAACCTGAATAAACGAGGCAGCTGCGCGAGGCCGGCCCAGGAGAGCCGAACCACCAGGGGTAGGGGTAGGGGTAGGGGTGGGTCGTCATCAGAAACTCGGAGTGGGCAGGAGGGCACGCGCGCGCACGACTCCTCTGCCTCCTCGTGCAAACTGCAAACCACCACCCACCTCGCCCCCACGTTCTCTTCCCTTACGTGCCGCCCTGGAGCAGACGTGCATGCGCGTCCTCCTCGCGTCGGTCCCGTCCACCGCGGTTGGCTTGCCCATCGAAGCGGCCAACGCAGGGCGCCAAACCACCTGCATGCGGGCGCACCTCGGCTCCTCCTTTGCTCTCCCTGCTGGTTCCCTCCTCTCCTCGCGATCGAGCTCCTGTCCTGCGCTTGGTCCGTTGTCTCCTTGTGGCCTAGCTAGCTTGTCTAAACCAAGCCGCTTAATTTGGCCATGATCGCGTCCTCGTCGTCCACAGCATCAGCATCAGCATCCTCGTCCTCGTCCTCGCCCTGCAGCTGCAGCAGCACCGTCACGTCCGTCGCGCACCGTCGTCGCCTCACGGACACGCCCACCAGCAGCGTCGACTACTTCGTCCCGTGCGACGGCGACGACGACCGCGGCCACGGCGCCGGCGCGGCGCGGGTGAAGGCTCTGTTCTTCGCCCGGAGGGCCAGCGGCGGCGGCGGCGGCAAGCGGGTGCCCGTGGTCGACCAGGCCTGGGTGCGGAACGCGGTGGCGTGCCTGCTCGGCGTCGCCGTCGTCGTCGGCCTCGTCACGACCTCGCGCCGAGGTGGCGGCGGCACTACAGGCGCGGGGAGCAGGCTCGTTCGCAGGGTGGATGCCGAGGTGCTGCGGTGGAGGGAGGAGAATCTCACCGCCGTTGCTCGCCGCCCGCCCGACCCGCCGGTGCGTTGCTCGATCCCTACTACTCTCGCCGTTGACTGCTCCGTTATATTTTTCGTACTACCATACCATGCACGCTGCCAGTGTTATTGTTAGCATGCAAGTTTAATCACGCTTAGTAACCCGCGGCTTTCAAAGCTCGATCTGCATGGACCTAGAAACCATTCGAACGTGCCCCAAGTTAAGGGACCCAAGCGAAAGTCGGCGACTGGATGCAGAGAGACGCGTTGGACTACTGTCCTATCTGCGTGGAGAAACACGACAAGTTTTGTTTCTTTACTGTGGAATCAGACATTCAGACGGAAGGGAAGCCGAAGTTCAGGAAGGAGCCCAAGGTCGCCGTTCAGATTAGGGTAGCGCCGCATCACAAACTAAACTGTCTGATAATTCACACCTGAAAATTCATGTTGGAGTGCAGTACGCAGGTCTCCGCTAGTAACCACAGAAAACACAGCTCTGTTCTGTTCATCAACATTATTTCAGCAGTACTTTTCAGCGTATTTTTCTCTCACAACGACAACATAAACATTCAACATAAGTCAAATTTCAGCGTAGCAAAAGCATAGTTCCATAACTTATATCTTAGCCACTTGTGTTTCACACAAATTCACAAATGCTTCACCTGCAGTACATCTCCGGTACAACCGGATGCGTCTTGGGCTCTTGGCAAGTGGACCAGTATATTTGAGTGATTTTCGGCCATTTATCTCCTGGTTTTCTGTTGGTTGGCTGTACAAAGGAGTCATACGTACAGCGGACTACCAGATGATAAGCACGCTAGCTAGGAAGCTACAATGACGGCAGTGACACCATGAGACTACAGACAAGACAGAGATATCTAGAGCAGATAACACAAATTTTTGGTGGTTCCTAGAGCTAATCTAATCCTTATTAAGCCTCCAAAAATTTCTACATCAGTCTTCAAGAAGAAAGAGAGACAAAAATGAATGGACATGAAGTGACAGTTAACATCAACCGATCTTATCCCCACAAAGTGCCACTAGTGCTTGTATGACTAGTACACGGTAGAAAGAGTTCCATGTCCACTGGACAATACGAAGCACATACTCCTACTTGTCTGCCGCCTAACTAAAGCAACCATAGACCTGCAAATGAAGGAATAGAAAGATTTTTATTAGATACTGATGCTCCTAATTTACATGCTTGAGAGCTTCTACTTTTATTGACTTCGATGCGAGATTTTATTAGATACTGATGCTCCTAATTTTATGCTGAAATTTTAAATTTGGAATCCAACAGATGACCCAGATATGGATAAATCCAGATAGTGATGGTTACACAAAATGCATCGGACGCCCAAAAAATCGTTACAGTGAGCTCATCTTACCCATATTCCTTTAACATTAGTTCTAAGTAACAATAGAATTGACTGAGAGCCTACATTTGGGCAACACTTGCTCTGCTTTTCAGGAACCAACAGTACAAGCACTGGTTATATAATTGCTGAAGCCAATGGTGGACTTAATCAAATGAGACTGGGAGTACGTATACAATGATCTTAAAAAACTTGAATACAGAAAAATTCCTTTCAAGCTCACATGCATTCCTTCAAAATCATTTTGCAGATAAGTGATATGGTTGCAGTTGCTAAGCTCATGAATGCCACCCTAGTAATCCCTACCCTGGATCATAAATCATTCTGGACTGATCCAAGGTCCTTCTCTTTAAAACAGAACAGCAAGAAATCTATACAAATTTTTGGGACTGATGTTTTGGCTTGACATGCAGTGATTTCAAAGATATATTTGATGTGCAACACTTCAAGGAAACTTTAGAAGATGACATCATAATTGTGGATTCCTTGCCGCCATATTTCAAAAGATTGAAACCCTATATTAGAGCACCCAAGTCTTGGGCCAGGGTATGAATCAACTACTTCAGGACTAATTGGTATTGAAGTTATCTGCACATCACAAAAAATGAGCAGGCAGAACAATGATGATTTTTTTTCAGGCTTCTTATTACAGAGCTTTCACAAGGACACTGAAGAAGGCCAAAGTTGTGAAATTCACACATACAGACTCACGTATTGTCAACATTATGAGGCACTAAGATACAATCAAGAAATTGAAGAGCTAGGTAATACTCTAGTTGATAGACTGAGGAATGGATCCAACCATTATATCGCACTTCACTTAAGGTGACTGAAACTGCAACTGTCTAATAACAGGCTGACAGCACTTTGTTGCTAAGGAACATGCAGATCAATGATACCAATGTTTTTATGTTTTCTTCATTACAAACTGACAGGTATGAGAAGGACATGCTCTCATTCACCGGCTGCAGCCACAACCTAACATATCAAGAGGCAGAGGAACTGAGGGAAATGCGACTCAAGGTGCAACATTGGAAAGAGAAGGAAATCAACAGTGAGGAGAGGCGACTCCAAGGAGGCTGCCCTATGACTCCTCGTGAAGCAGCTCTTTTCTTGAAAGCTATGGGTTATCCTTCCAGCACAAAGATCTACATTGTATCAGGTGAAATATATGGTGTACATAGCATGGATGCATTAAAGGCCGAATATCCAAATGTCTATACACATTATAGTCTGGCAACAGCAAATGAATTAGAGTCTCTCAAGCTGTACCAAAATAGATTAGCTGCTGTAGACTACAATGTAGCCCTCCAGAGTGATGTTTTTGTGTATACATATGATGGAAATATGGCTAAAGCAGTTCAGGGCCATAGAAGATATGAAGGATTCCGGAAAACCATTAACCCTGACAGGTAAATGTCTGGAATATTGTTTTGAGTATTCAGATCTAAATCCAAAGTACTATTTTTTTTTACTGTCTAATGTCTATAGGCACAAGCTTGTCGAGCTCATTGACAAGCTTGATGAAGGGACAATAGATTGGACAAAGTTTGCAAGTGAAGTCAAGATGCATCATGAAAACAGGATTGGAGGTCCACATCAGAGGTTGTCTGGTCGAAGTCCAAGGCATGAGGAGTATTTTTATACCAATCCTCTTCCAGGTTGCTTGTGCAAAAGAAACACACAGGATCAAGTGGCACGGACTTACTCTACATAGGAATAGACAATTATCATACAACAAGATATCCTCTGACTCATTGACATACACCAAACAGTGCAATTCTTGGTAAACTGACAGCAAAAACACACGTTATTTTCCTACACATAGATAAAATATAGAGTAAATTTCACTGGTGGTCCTCAAACTTTCCCTGAGTTCTCATCCAAGTCCCGGTACTTTCAAATTGCACATTTAGCTCCCTAATCTTGTCCTAAGTTCTCATCGAGGTCCAGATACTTTTAAATTGCACATTAGGTACATAAACTTGTCCCAAATTCTCATACAGGTTTTGATACTTTTAAATTGCACACTTAGGTCCCTAAAGTTGTATTGTAATATCATTATGGTCCATCCACCCCTGCAACATCGTCCTCACCTTTGCCAAACCGTACATGCCCGCCTTACATGCATAGGCACACAATGCTACACCATGCTCGACCTCCTACCCTGCACCTACCTATGTTACATTGTCAGTGCGGTACCACACCCATGTTGCCATGCTAGCTAGGACATGTCGTGCCCGCCGCACTGCCATGCGACCCATGCCGCATGCTCCACTCACCCTACTGCATTACAGCAATGGCCCTATCATTGTTGAGGGAGAGTGAGGTAGATTGGGGGTGTGGGAACTAAGTGTGAAGAGATGGTGAGAATACGCATGAGCTCCTATTCGACGAGGGAGCGGAAGGAGTGTGTTGGTGGTGGTGGTGTTGAATGCAATTGTCGCAAGGTAACGGTTGATGCCATGATGAGGTGGAACAGAGCGAGTCAAACGGAATCGAGGAGGGCCATAACTGCGGAGGCTTGGCTAGGACGTGTGGTAGGGCAAGCACGACGAGGATAGCCAAGCGGCGAAGCAGGTCTAGGAAGCTAGTTTTTGCACATGCAACACATTGTGTGGGGAGGGGATGGACCAGAATGTTAACACAATTTTAGGGAGTTGGACGTGTATTTTTGAAGTGCTAGGACTGGGATGAGAACTTGGGACAAGTTTAGGGAGCTAAATGCAAAATTTGGGACCTAAATGAAAACTTGAGACAATGTTAGGGAGCTAAACGCGCAAAAAGTAGGACCTAGATGAGAACTCGAAACAAGTTTAGGGAGCTGAAGGTGCAATTTGAAAGTACCGGGACCTAGATGAGAACTTGATTCAAGTTCAAGGACCGCTAGTGAATTTACTCTAAAATTTATGTAGTTTTCAATCTTACACAAAGATATGGGAGGGAACACTCACTGAAATGTGCATTTTCAAAGAATTGTTTATTCAAGTTTCAAAATAGAAGAGCTAAAGATATTCGAAGAGGATATATGTTGTACCACAGTGTAGATTGTAGAATTAGCAGATTTGAAGAGTTTGTGTATGTCTGTATTTAGTCCATACTCCAGATGTACAGCCTTAAATCTTAACTTGATTCATTTTATTATGCACAGATTGGTGCGAATAATGTGTATGCATAATAATCATTAGCTACAGATATTTTTTTTTCCCGGACAAGCAATGAATTACATGCTATAGCCTAGTTCAGTCCATCAAGTTTTATGCCATGTGCACTTGCCATTCCATATTACTTTGCCTTAAAGAATATACTTGCTAAATGAGAAGGGCATTGTCTTGTGGCCTGGGTCAAAGTTTGTCGACCACCTGAGCTTGGAGGTCTGGGAATTTTAGACCTCAAGACTCTTGGCTGGGCTCTGCGCATGAGATGGGTTTGGCTGCGGAAAACAGAGCCTCATCGCCCTTGGGCTGCTCTCCCATTACATGTGCCAGAGCAGGTGACAGCCTTCTTCTCTGTAGCAGTTTCTTCTACTGTTGGCAATGGTGCAAACACTCTTTTCTGGACAGATCGGTGGCTCCATGGGAGATGTATTGCAAACCTTGCCCCTCGCCTATTTGCAGCCATTCCCAAAAGGAGGGTCAAGCGACGCACTGTCCGGGACGCCCTCACTAACCAGACTTGGATTTCAGACATACAGGGAGCTCATACAGTTGGTGTGTTGGTGGAGTATCTTCAGTTATGGGATCTACTGATCAATTTTCAGCTGCACATTTGGAGGCTTTCCTCCAATGGACAATACTCGGCTAAGTCGGCATATGATGGATTCTTTTTGGGCTCTACTACTTTTGGACCATGGGAAAGAATATGGAAATCTTGGGCGCCACCCAAATGCCGCTTCTTTATGTGGCTGGTTGCACACAACAAATGTTGGACGGCTGATCGCCTGACACGACGTGGGTTGCCTCATCCGGAATCTTGTCCTCTTTGTGACCAAGAACACGAGACTATTGATCATCTCCTTGTCCATTGTGTATTGGCAAGAGAATTTTGGTTCATTTTGTTCAGACAGGTCGGGCTTCCTACCTTGTCTCCTCAGCCTTCTGAGTTGTCCTTTCTTGATTGGTGGGAGAAAGCTAGCAGCAGTGCTACTGATGGGTTGAGGAGGCAAGGAATTGATTCGCTTATTATTCTCGGAGCTTGGACCATTTGGAACCATCGCAATGGATGTGTCTTTGATGGAGCATCTCCAAACTTAGCTGGAGCTCTAATCTTAGCCGGCGAGGAACGCCGCCGTTGGTCTATGGCAGGGGCTCGAGGGCTGTCCTTCTTATCTGCCCTCCTCCCTAGTAGTTCGATTGTTTAGCTCGGTAATGGTCATTAGTGGTCGCCTGTGTTTGGTTTCTGTCTCCGTCGCCATTGTAACTCTTGAAACTGTTTTTGGGGCGTGAGTGTGTGTGTGTGTGTGTGGGGGGGGGGGGGGGGGGGGGGTTGTGTTGTTTGGGCTCTTGCCCTTTCTTCTCTTCTTAATATAATGAAGCGCAGCTCTCCTGCGTTTTCGAGAAAAAAAGAATCAAGTAGTAACTCGGTTCATTAGTGACTCCAGTTGAGCGGGCAGCCACCCAGGGCTCACTAATTTTTTCGTAACTCCCTGAAAAAACAGGTTTCAGTACCCCTCAACCTTTTTTTTAAAATAAAAGAGCCCAGGGGAGTCTCTCCCTGTGGAAAAAAGAAACTAACTAAATATCTTCCCAGAACTGGTGTGCTAACCAGGGTCCTTAATAAGGTTTAGACATCATGAGCAAAATTAAAATGCAAACTTGTGTATTTTCAAACAATGCATCAAATTGAGTATACCTGAGAATTCAGTTTACAAATTAAAATGAAGATCCAACTGTTCACATATAAATATTCAACTATGTAACATTTGTCAAGAGTAGATGCATTTAATGACATGAATACTACCTAAGTTCAAAATTGAAATGAATACAGAATGGATTGTGAGAGGATACCTGAGCAATTCGTGCATGTAAGTTACACTTGTAGCTCTCTTTCGTAAAAAAAAACAAGGGAAACTCCCTTGTTCAGTTCTGTTAGACCATTCATGAAGTATGCTTGTATCGTATATTGGTTCATTTCATCACAAATGATTTATCATTTTACCACATAGAAGGCACATAGACTTCTTCCTTCAGGTTCTGAGCGGCACTCTCAGTGGGAAACCCTCGCACAGCACCAATTGTCCATTGTGATATGATTCCAGCGGCAACGGCAAATCTCAGTTGCCTCTCCAATGTATCTTGGTCTTCATACATTTCAGGACAAGTTGTCAGCTTCCTAATAGCAGCAGCCACAATAGCATCCCCTGAACCTGTTCGGTCAGTGGTGTATGGAGTTATGAGCGCATCCTCTGTCCCAACCACACAGCCATGAAACTTAGGTGTGTAATAGTGGATCCGAAGTGTCCCATAGGTCACAAGCAAGATCTTTATACCATCATGCCAAATAGGAGCGATCTCTTCAGGGCTGTAGTGGTAGTACTGTGGCCAGTTTCTTGTAAAATGAAATCCTTCCAGATAATACTGAGGTGGGGTGTTTCTCTTGTATTCATAGTACTCATGATCAAGGAGGAATTCCAGCTCATCCCTTGATACCTCTATGATATCAGCCTCTTTCCATGCCCTGTTTATCACCTCCTTTGTTTTATCCCTGGAAGTCCACAATGACAATGGCAAATTGAGATCCAAGAACACTTTGCTTCCAAATTTCTTGGACAGATCAATAGCTCTGAAGAGTGTGTCGTGCATTGAGGGGTTTAACAGGACCTCTGAATTGAAATGGAACATTCTAGCCTGTGTAATTGCCACAGATTAGATCTAAATAAAGTAAAAAATGGTTTGCAATGCAACAGCAATAATTACATCCAACTCATCAAAATGTGTCCTCTTAAAATCTTGTTGCCAGCGTGTGGCCCTGAATAGTGCAACTCTGCTAAACTTACGTGTTATCTGCAAAGTTAATTCTGACGGCATCCCAAAGGACACCATTCTATTGTTCAAATGAATACTTGAAACAGTTTGGAAGATGGTCTCACCGTAATAATAAAGTTGTGGAGAAATAAACCTCAGAGGCAAATCTATTATGAAGAATGTTCATTTTTTTCAGAGCTAGAAGCTTTAGTTAATGCAGTATAACCTCTGATTTTCATGGACTGCTATAACAATTTTATTATCTATTTTCTAGATACAAATACTGAAACTTTTATCAGTTCATAATCCGCTGATATCTTAGATTCCATGAAGCAGACTGGTTCAGATGTCAACTCTGCACTATGAGATCAAGTGGCATCTGTATGCATATACAAAACTCAAATAAGTTGAGTAGAGAGTTTAGCATCAAGGTTGAATCTTTTTAGAAGAATCGACCTTCCATGATATGAAAAAAGAAATACAATTGGTAATCATGCTATACTGCTAGATCACATCAATTTTGTTTTTCAGCCAGGAATTGATTCGATGCTACGCGAGCATAATTCTTGAATCGGAAATTCGGAATCCAATGTTTACCTAAGGATTACCAACTCACCTCTTTCAACACATCTACATTGATCTCAGTCTTGCGGAGGGAGTCCTCGGCGGCACTCTTCACCGTCTCGGCTACAAGTTTCGTGCCGCCCTTGCCGTCATCCCGGTCCCGGAAGCTCACCTTCATGCGCGCCGTGGCGGTGGCCGCTTTGCCGTCGAACTTGATGGCACGTGTCTGCACCCGCTCGCAGTTCATGCGGTACACAAGCTCGCGGCCAAAGTCGTCGTCGCCGACCTTTCCGAGCACCGCGGCACGCCCGCCGAGCCGGGTGAGCGCAATGGCCACGTTGCTCGCCGCGCTCCCCGGCGCGCGCGCGAACTCGGGCGGCTCCCATTGCAGGTGCCTCCACGTGGAGTACATGTCGGGATGCATCTGGCGGTCCGACACCCGCACCGTGGGCACGAACTCCCACCGCGGCGCACCGAAGCAGCACACCAGCGGCGGCCACTCGTTCGCGAAATCCTCGTCGTCGTCGTAGCCGCTCCCCACTTGCACCGCATCCTCCTCTTGAATCGTCTCCTCCGTTCCGTGACTCGCCGCCTGGGCCACCTCCTCCTGTGTGGCCTCTTCTTTGGACTTCCTCGTCCGGCGGCTGGTCCGCTTCGCCGGCTCTTCCTCGCCCTCCGAGTCGGGATCCTGGTCCGCCTTCTTGGTTCTCCGCCTGGTGGTCTTCGCCTTCGGCGCCGACGGGGACGGTGACTTCTTGCGGCCGCGGCGAGAGGCAGGTTCAGGGGATTCCGGCACGGCGGCGCCGTTGGGCGAGCAGCGGAGGGGGAGGGCGCGTGGTAAGCTGGAGTGGAGAGACGCGGCGAGGAGAATGGGCTTGGGGAACAGTGATGGCAGGAGGAAGGCGGGGGCGGCCATGGCCATTGCCGCTCCTCTTTGCTCGAGGTGAGAAAGGGGCGCGGCGACGAGCGCTGGACTCGACTCTATCCACTCCAGGAGAGTGTCAATATGATCCGATAAGGGTTTTGCGCCCGCGAAGAGGAAATGGAACATCCGTCTGAATCCCCAGCTGGGCTGGGACTGGGAGAATTGGGCCCTCAAATTTAGGACATATTTGGTACAACTTATTTATTAATTAAATTTAATATTTAATCTTTTTATGTCGTGAATATGTGTTAATATATACCTTTTTATGTGAAATTTATTCTTTTCTGACAGGAATGTGTGTGGTGTTTAGTAGATGAATAAAGTGAGTTGTAAAGGGAAAAAAAAAGATTCATGGCTTTTCATTGCTCATGGTTTTTCGGGTTCTTCTAACTTTCTTTTGACTATCCTTACTTATGATCATGAGACTGAAAGTTCGCAAGTGTTCTAAAGTTTTTGGAGCTCTAAAGTTTATAGTGAATCCAAATAGGCCCTAATACGTATCATTATTAGAAATTAGAACAAGTTATTTATGTTTGGCTAAGAGATTAAATTTTAGTCTTGTCATAAAACTTATTCAAATTTGTAATTCACATTATATTTTCATATCAACCACACAAGGAAAAACAAAAACATAGTTTAAAAATGAGAGTGATAAATAAAATGTGAGGTCATTGCTTGGCAACTAAGAGTTTCTACTAGTTTGCAAAATCCACCTCAATCTTGATTTTATTTGGCAAGATAAAAGAACCGTCCCCAACAATGCTAAATTTTACTTAATGGAAAATTCCTAATCCTAATTAACACGACCGTATATACGTCCATAGCTAATGCTGGCACGCAGACGCAGCATCTCAAGCAACCAGACCGACGTACTCAAGCTCAACGGAGCCTAACCACAGCTTCCCCTTCATCTCCGCCACGTCGCTGAGCGTGACGCCCTTGGCCGCCGTGAGCTCTTCGACCTCCACCCCATCAGCGTTCAGGCGGACGCCGACGAGGTGCTTCACGGGAGCCGTCGCCGGGGTGGCGTCTAGCCGCTGCTTCTCCTGGTTCAGCGCCACCCAGTAGCCACCCTTGCTGTCCCGCCTCACATTATCCGGGTATCCCGGTAGGTCCGCCAGCAGCTCGTACTGCCCCGCCCTGGCGCCACGGAGAAAGTACCTGAACGCCTGGCAAGGCACGGTGTGCGCGACCACGATCTGCGCCCCGTCGCGGCTGACCGCCACGCCGTTCGGGTACGGCAGACCGGCCTTGAGCACGGTGACGCTCTTCGTCCGCGCGTCGTACCTGAGAAGCCGGCCCGTCGCGTCCGCGTTCATCATGATCTCGGTGTTAAACCTCCTGGGATACGTCGTGCTCGAGTCGGTGAAGTAGACGTCTCCGGTGGCCTGGTCGACGTCCAGGCCGTTCACGAAGTTGAACGGGACGCCGTCCGCGCCGGTCGCCACCACCTCGGCCTCGCCGCCGCCCGGGCCGACCCTCATGAGCCCCAGGTAGGCGTCTGCTATGTAGAGGTCGCCCGTCTTGGCGTGGAACTGGAGGCCCAGCGGGCGGCCGCACATGCTCTCGGTCTCCTCCGACGGCACCACACCCGCCGTGCACAGGGGTATCTTCCGGTAGTTGGCGTTGTGCGCGAACGTGGTCCAGCCGACGGCGCTGCCTTCCCACTTGAGGACGCGCCCGTCGGAGACGCCCGCGTATGGCCCCTCGCCCTTGCCGTCGAAAGCGAGGCTCTCGGCGCCGCTGAGGCCGCTTGGTAGAGGAACGCGGAAGCTCCAGCGCGTGTCGGTGGTCTTGATCTGTGCGGCGGCACACGGTCCGACGAAAAGGGCTAGTGCTAGCCCGATCAAGGCGAGGAGCCACGTCGCCAGATTGTTCCGACGCTCCATGGTGTGCGTACGTCGCCCAACTATTCCTCGCGATCTGATGCGTGCGCTCTCGTTGCAGGCGGTGTTTCTGATGTGCCTCTCGCCGCGCCGTGGGCTCGCGTTTTATGGCACGGAAACTGCCCGTAGCCCTGAACGTCCTCGGAGTCGGCCGCTGCTACGTACCGTGATTTCGTTTTGGAGACGGAGTGCCGATCACGAACGCTACGGTAGTACGGTCCTATCACAACTCGGACCCAAACACGCTTCTTTTTCTCCTTTCGGATCAGAGGATCGTGGACCAGCGCACGGGGAACGCAAATCCAGTGTTGCTGTGGCGACGGAGGAAGGAGACCACCCCTTGCGCTTCGTCCACGCAAGATCCGACGGCCAACAGCAAATCCAGTGGCCGGTGCTAGCGGCAAAAACGCTCTCGTGCGTTCTATAGAAATCCCGTTAATAAATTGCTCGCCGCTTAGATCCCTTTATTTGGAAGAATTGAAATATACTTTAACTAGCACCGTGTCAACGCATATATCGCACCATAATATAACATTATTGTAAAATTAAATATATACGTTAAAATGACAAATCTAAAAAACAAAATAAGTTCGTGATATTAACATAGTCGTGAACAACACATAGTTTTGGTTTTGTTTTTTTAGTTGTAGGAGATAGGAGATATTGGTTGTTCGGTTTTAGGAGTGGGCAGGATTTATTTTTTTGGCTTCGTAAATCAACCAATATTTATTAATCAATAATAATTCACCTGTGTTTTTTTATTTGAAATATATCTCTCTGTATACAATATAATAACCCGAACATAATTAATAATATTCGCTTTCATCGTTACATTGCGACACAACCATAATCGTCATCCCCATTAACATTTACGGTCGTCGTGGCGAGCTCCCATGCCTCGAGCTTGGACACCTCCACTTTGCCCGTGCCATTGTTGAACACGAACATGTGGCTATTGCTCGTCTCCACGTGCTCAGGGTACACTCGAGTTGTGATGCACATCCGCCCTTCAGCTCCGAAGCTATCCACCACTGAGTGATCAATCTGTGCAAATTCTAAACAAACTATTCAATTTCGCTGAAAATCATGCAGCAAACGAATTGCCAAAAAAAATACATGCATCAAGGTTCTCAGCGTGATGCTCTGGTGCTCCTCAACGTCAACGTCCACGAATCCTCCGTACGTCGGCTTTTACACGCATGTCCTCGTGGACGACCTCGTCAGGTCGGTGCACATGAGAAGCATGTGCCTGCCATCGTGCCGCCCCCTGAACACCCGGAAGAAGACGGCGGTGTGCTCCCACAGGTCGCCGGAGGCTATCACACGAACCGACGCCGCCGGGCACGGAGGCAACCTTCTCCCCGCACAACTTATGCGGGTCCAGCAGTCAGCTGGCTTCCAGCGCCTCGGCCTCCGCCAGGCTCGGCACCTTGAACGCGACCACCACGTCCGCCTGTTACGACCCCGCGACGACGACGATCTCGTTCATGCCTCCGGCGCTCAGCACCGTGTCGCGGTGCAGCCAGACACGATTTCTCCGCAGCATCTCGATCTCCTCCACTGGCCACTGCCGCAGCTGCTTCCCGTCCTCGACCAACCACAGCTTCTTCGGGAACGTCTGCGTAGGGAGCGGTGTGTGAGTGAGTGTGTCACAGACTGATCGGAGAAAGCAAAGAAGCATGGGTGCCGGCGGGGGATCTGAACGCCGGACCAGTCCTTGGCGACGTCGTCGGCCTGGCTGTCGGACTCGTTGGCTCACGCCCATAGCACGCGCCGCCCGTGGCGCGCGTCGAAGAAGGTCGTGGACGCGTACGCGTGGCCGTAGTCCAACCGCCGCCAGGCGCGCACATCGTCGCCGCGCTCGGGCTCCGCCGACACGAACGTGTCCACCGCGTCGTCGTACCGCCCCACCATGTAGTAGTCATGACCCTTGTCCATCACGCTGAGCTTCAGCACGTGCCGCAACCCGCTCGCCGACGCGTTGTCATGCACCGGGAACAGGTCCGGGCACTCCACCATGCCCGCGGCGCGTGAGGTGTGCAGCGGCGTGGCGGCGGGGATGCGCTCCCAGCGGAGGAAGTCGGCGCTGCGGTACACGAGCGTGCAGGCCACGCCGCGGACCTCGGCGGACACCATAGCCCGTCACGGCGACGACGTGCGCTCCCAGCGGAGGAAGGCGGCGCTGCGGTACATGAGCGTGCAGGCCACGCCGCGGACCTCGGCGGACACCACAGCCCGTCACGGCGACGGCGTGCGCTCCCAGCGGAGGAAGGCCACGCCGCGGACCTCGACGGACACCGCGACGCGCCACAGCCCGTCGCGGCCGAGCCACGTCGTGGAAGGGTCGCAGAACTTGTCGCCGGAGCATAGGCTTTGCTAACAGCGGTCCGGTGGATCACTTACCCATTGATCCTGTGCCATGTTCAAGGTTGGCGGTATCTACTCTTTTTTTTGCGACGAAAGAAAAATTATATTATATAATAGTTGGGTACATCAACATATTACAAACACTCTGGATTACACTAAATATATCCAGAAACTGATTTTCATCTAAAATATACCCACGCCGTGAAAAGCTCCAAATCTCAAAACCAAACATTTTTGACGCTTCGTATAGATAACCGCACAGACAAATACTCGGCACCAGCAATATCGGCAAGCCTGAGAACAGATGCCCAACGGACGGCCAACATTCCTGTAGGTGGAATTAAGGATCTTTTTCTTCTCGTTGGCGTCTTCCTTCTTCTTTTTTCTGCCACCGAAGAATGAGGAAGACTGATCTGAAGGATATTCTCCCTAGTCTTTCATTGTGGTCAGATCTAACCACAACAAAACGAAGAAAAGACCAGAGAAAATTATTCCATGGCGGCGACATCATCTCTGTCTTGATGCCGCCGTCCGGAAACAAAGATCTTCATGTCGTCATGTCGATGAAGATGGTGACGTCGAAATTGTCGCCCTCGTCTTCAACGAAGCCGTCATGGAGAAAATGATTCCACCCTTCTCCTTCACCATTGCCGAAGAAGAGGAGGAGGAGGAGGAGATAAAACTTCAATACCAAGAACTTTGACATGGAGAAACCCTAACCCTAAGGACTCGATCTACTGGAGAAACTTATTAAAAACAATGGATTCCCCGCTTTCTTCAGCCTCCGACGAGATGTCGGAGGGGAAGAGAGGAGACCAGCGACGACGGCAGAGAGCGGCAGGCGGGCGGCGGCGGCGTGAAGCCTTGCGGGTCTATCGTTGGCGGTATCTACTCGTGCACCTTGAGGGAAATGCTTTTATATTTTATTTTATTTTCTTATTATTAGTTTGTTCCTCTTCTTGTATTAAATTTTTATATTGTATATATTGTGCAATAATAATATAGTACTGTATCGGTGTGACATCTATCTATCACACTGTATGCACAAGATCTGAGAGATTGGCCTCCTTTATTGCTTTTCCGGTAAAGATGATGCTCGGAACGCACTGTTCTTATAGGCTGAGATGTGAGCGCGTACTGAAAAAGGATTACCAGAGCAAAAGGCTGAGATTTAAATGACAGGTAAGGTCGCTTCACAGAGATCGAATGCATAACTAACCACGGGTGGGTGATTAACGTTGCCAGTGGGTATTCTATTTTGCTAGTATTTGGTTACTCAGATTAGGTAAATTAACTTTTCCGTGTTGGGTCACTCATTGAATTACCGCTTTGCATCGAGGCCCGTAGAAAACGAGAAAAAAAGCCCAAAGTGGCCCAATCCAAAACCCAAACAAAATAGCTCCGCTCAGCTCTGAAGGAAACCAACGCTGAAGCCTGACGGAAACAAATTTTGCTTTGCTTTGGCTGGGGTGCGCAGCCCTGCCAGCAGTGCATCAGCTGGCAACGCGCAAGGGCCCCAGTGGCTTGCCACTGGAAGTGGACCCTCCCCCATAAAAAAATCAAGACATGACCCACATATTAAACTGATAAGAAAAAATACTACACTTGATCTAAGCCAAAAGACTGAGAAAGGTATGAGAAGATTTGGTATCCTGCCTCTTGTTTTGTAGCTCCCTCCGTCTGCGCTCGGCACTTGGTAGCCGATGTGGTACCAACGCTTTTGTCTCTTCTCCAACACAAACGCAATGGCTGCAGACGGAGTCGGGCAACCCGAGCGTGGAAAGGAAAACCAGGCCGTGTTTTCTTGTTGGGCTTCCCGTCACAACATCCGGCCCATTGCTCGAACGGGGAAGCCTGTTGACTTGTACTATATGGTCTAGAGTCACAGACGCCGCCGAAGCGCATCGATTCGCCGACCGGCCGTTCCCCTCGTCGCCGCAGCACGCCGCCAGCCGCAGGGCAGGCTGCTTCGATGGGCTCTCCCACGCGGCCGCGGAGGACGAACGGTCTCATTCTCCTCCTGGTGCTGCTAATCCTCTCGCCGCTCGCGTCAGCTGGTACGAACATATTTTTTCTTTTCTTTTTCTTTTCTTTTCTCGATTTCTTTCTATCACGTGGAGAAAAAATTTGTCTGGATTTTTTTTCCTTTTCTCGTTTCTTTCTATCGTGTTTTCTTTCCTTTTGTCACATACGATTGATTTTACGTCCGACAAATCACACATGGGTGAAGGCGCGGACCCAAAAATATGTTGGACGAAACGACAGTCTTCCTTTTGTTCTTTTTAGTTGTAATAATAATATAGGAGATAAATTAAGCTATTTTACTTTTGTTCTTTTTAGTTGTAGGAGATAAATTAAGCTATTTGGTCTAGAATTTGATATTACAACACTTTTCAAAGTTCACATTTAAGCATATCTCAAATTCATAGGGTGAGATATGTTGTTCAATTTATAACATGGTGTTCAAACTCTCAAATTCATAGGGTCTTTCTTTTGAAAATTGATTCTATAAATCACCATTTCATATTTCTATTGTGCAACTTATACCATGTTGTTCAAACTCTCTCTCTCTATCTCCTCTATAATTGAAAACTTCTCTAAATCAATTCTTTCCTTCAAAATCAACGACTCACAACACGTCTATTACGGATGCAACGACTGAATTAAAAAGTTAGAAGCCGCTTCCCACTCTCCCAGACTCCCACCACACGCAACAGCGCGACCAAAGTTCGAATCCTCGAATTGTCTTCCATTATTCATTTTTTTCTCACGTGTCCCGGCGCACTCCCGCACGAGAGCACCACAGCGCTCTCGGTTAGGCCCGCACGAGAGGACGGCCCGACGGCCGCACACGCGCGCTCCGGCTCCCGCGTCGCGCCCAGTCCGCCGAGTCCCCTCTCTCTACCCTGGCGAGCCCTCCCTCTCTTCCCCGGCGAGCCCCTCCCTCTCTTCCCCGGCGAGCCCTTCCCTCTCTTCCTGGCGAGCCTCCTCGTAGGGGCGGGCGCGAGCGGGAATAATGTAACTATGCCCTCGCCGCAATCTCCATCTCTGCGCGAACGAGGGCCGCCGCGAGCTCCGTCTCCGCGCAGGTGGGGCGCCCTCTCCGCGAGTCGAGCCGCCGGGCGCGGGCAGGCCTGCCTCCGCCGCGGGTGAGGCCGCCGCGGCCGAGCGCCTCCGTGGGTGTGCTCTGCCACAAGCGAGGCTGCCGCAGGCGAGCCCCTCTGCCGCGCCGGCGAGGCCACCGCAGGCGAGCGCCTCTGCCGCGCGAGCCCCTCCGCCGCGGACGAGCGCCTGTGCTGCGCGGGCGAGGCCGCGGCGGGCGAGTAGGAGCTTCACCGGCCGGGGTGCGGGGGGGCGCGCGCGAGCTCCGCCGGCGGGGGCACGGGGACGAGCGGGAGCTCCGCCGGCCGCTGCGCGAGGGCGCGGGAGCTTTGCCTGCCGTGGCGAGGGGGTGTATGGTCGAGATGGCGGACTAGAGGGGGGTGAATAGTCTTTTCTAAAAACTTAAGCGCAACGGCTAACCAAAACAAATGCGGAATTAAAACTATTGGTCTAGCCAAGACTACACCCCTCTATCTATAACTTGAGCACCTAGCAAAGTATATTAATTGGGCTCACTAAGGTGCCAAGCTAGGAAGCTCACCTAAACGAGTCTAGGTTGCAAGGTCATACAAACCTAAGCAACTAGTACTCTAAGCACAAAGGGAGCTCCTACACATACTAGTAAGCAAAACACAAAGCACCTAAGCTAACTAGCAATGCTCTCTAGCAAGACTACACAAGCCAATTAAAGAGCTCAACTTACTTAGCTACACAAACTAAGCAATGTGACTAACAAGGCTACACAAGCCAATTAGTCACTCAAGAGATACTTCTATGCTACACAATCAAGAAGGTAACTAGCAAGATACACAAGCTATACTAGTTACTAAAGCAACCACTAAACACTAGCACAAGTAAGAAATAATAAGTATGAGCTAGTGAGTAGAGAATGCAAACCACTGAACTGTACTACCGGCAGTAGGACCGGTACTACTGGTGGTTGACCGGTACTACCGGTGGCTGACCAGTACTACCGGTGGTAGTGCTGTAGCTCCGGGATCTCAACGTAATGAGCTTTGAATTCGGATCCGAGCTTTTCCCCACACTCCTTGAGGTTGAGGGTGATGATGTTGAACTTTGCTTGGGTTGCTCCTCAACAATTTGTAGATCAGGCCTTCCCAACCTATGAACTTTGAGGGAGAGAGGAAGAACACGAAGAACACAATAGAAAAGGATAGTCGAAGCTATCTCCACAACATCAAGCACGCAAGACTCACGATTTATACCGAGGTTCGGCAACTCTACACTAGAGTTCCTACTCCTCGTTGTTGAGGTGACCGCAAAGGTCGGAGTCTCTTTCACCTCCTTGCCTCTTCCTTGAGGCCCACACAAAGAGTGTCCAAGGTTTTCACTAAGATCGAATGGGGATTACAACCACTTTATGTGCCCTTACAAAAGAATCAACACATGAACAACATGGGCAAGCACAAAGAACGCCTAGCTGGCTAGGATTCCAAGAATCCAAGAGCAACAAATGCAAAGCAAACCGGCAAGAAAAGGAAATCGAATGTTGAAGTCGTAGATCGATCCTCTCCAGTCTCAAATCTCACTTCTCTCACACAAATCCACCATGGATTGAAGCCTAGGAGCATAGAGGGAGAGAGAGGCACTTGGGACCCTTTTTCTCAGGTGTAGGAGTGGAATAATGGGGGTGACCACCGCCCCAAGGAAAGGGGCGGCCTATTTATTCCCACAGCTCCCGACGCACTACCGGTACTACCGGTGTCCCACCGGTACTACCGGTCCAAGGAATCCGACCGTTGGAGCTTCCCGACCGTTGCACAAAGTTAGCCAACCGGTACTACTGGTGGCTCACCGGTACTACCGGTACTTTATTTTTCAGAACATCTTCAAAGTTCCCTCGCGTACGAGAAAACCCCACCGGGAGATGAGTGGTACCACCGGTGCCCATCGGTACTACCGGTGGGAGACCAGTAGTACCGGTGGCTCAGCAGAGAGCCACCGAAGCACTCTTCTACGTATACGATTTGCACCGCTTCTCTCAAATGTCTCTAGACTAGTAACTTGAGCACTCTTATCCTCATCAAACTAGTCTACTATGCATCCCTCTTGATAGTACGACTTTTCCTATAACTCAACCCGGTCAAACACTTCTCTAAACCTCTATGACCGGTGAAATGAAATGCTCTAAGTTATACCTTTGCCTTGTGCATTCCATTTCATCTTCTTCTCCAATGTTGATGCAACATACGCACCAACCTATCACAAATGATATGATCCACTCCATATCATCACGTGACCATGTTGGTTCATCGATCTTGACCTCACTTGCTCTTCACCGTTACGTTGGTCCATCGGCGCCAGGCATCACTCGCTTGCCCTTCATACTTGCAACCGGTCCATCAAGCCAAGCCTCATCTTGATCTTTTCCACCTTGATCACATGACTCCATGTCATGTACCATGTACAATAAACTCTTTCATCACCAAGTTGAGCACCATCAATATGCACAAGCCATCTCTCCACCATGACTTTATTGGTTGCTCACAATTGTGTACCTAAGTACTAAATCACCTGTGTGTCTCACATTAAATACATATTAGTCCACCTAAGTTGTCACTCAATTACCAAAATCACACAAGGACCTTTCAATCTCCCCCTTTTTGGTAATTGATGACAACTATACAAAGATATGGAAATTAAGATCATTTTGGACATTATACCATTTATCCATCATTTAATCTTTATACCATGATTTGGATAAATACCACAAGATCCGACTTGATAGTGATAGCCCCCTCTACATGTGTGCTCACAGAGGTTTGAATTAAGCTTTGCACACATGAATGAATAGGAATTTTGGGAGTGCTAACACTACTAAGTGATGCTAAGGGATATAGGATAAACCTTTAAAGATGCTCATTGTAGTTGTACTTTGAAGTTCATACTTAGCACCATGGTTAGCTAGATACAACAAAAAAACACTAGAAACCCCGTGAGATCAACATTATAAGCACGGTTTCTAGATACCACTTATTAGATTAACTGTCTAGCTTACCAACCTATGCATGCTAGTTTATCAAGTCATTATTCAAATCCTATAACTAGCATACACCACACAAGCATGCATATAAAGATAAGACTCTTATGTAATATGTAAGCAAGCACATGAACATGCACATATCAAATGCAATCAATCAAGTTCATGAGCTTGCTCCCCCTACTTGTGTGCATCTCTTAGTCCAAGACTTTGATCCTTTCCCCCTACTTGTGTGCATCTCTTAGTCCAAGACTTTGATCCTTTGGTCTTGTTCTCTTGTCCATGTCCATGTCTCTTTCCCTTAGTGCATTTCCATCATATACGCATATCTTTGCACTAATCTCTCCCCCTTTGTCATCAATTTCCATAAAAGGTATGCTTCTATTGATGCAAAGGTTGCACTTAGGGTAGATGATTGATACTTGTATTTTTTCATTTTTTATGGACACTAACATCTATGTATTGGTATGACTCTTCATGAAAGATCATTGACCATTATACCATTGAGTAGGGCAATTCCCCTTTGGTCAAAGCAATTGTCATCCAAATAAGCTTTGCAAGTAAGAGAACTTTTGATTTGATCACTTAAGGTTGAGGATCACTTGTTAGCTTGTAGTATATCACTTGTGAGATTACCACTTGTAGAATTATTTGAATTAACTCAATGTGGATCATCACAAGTATGCTAGAACTAGACATCTTTTGCAAGTACCAATATGAAAGTTGATACTCTTTGAAAGATTAACATAAGTCTAGATACCATTTGTAGATTACATCTTGATATCCATTTGCATAGTTGTCTTGTGCTTGAACTAGATTCATCTTCATGAGCTTCTATGTTGGACTTGTACTAACATGTATAGCATAAGTTTTCAAGTCCGGTTTAAACTCTCTCTAAGCTTGTTCACACGCATTAAGCGGTTATCTTATAGAGGTTGTACTTGTCACTTATACAGTCCATGAATAGATCAAGTACTTGGGTTTACTAGCTCATGAACAAACTCATATACTACCACTAGATCAAACAACTCAATCAAGCTATAGTGGTAGGCTATAAGCATAAAATTCATTTGATTTTCAATGAATGAGCACTATGTATGACTATATGCACTAAACAAGTCCTAAGTATTAGATGTATGCATATGTCAAACAATTTCACCTTTGCTATGTTGGAGTAGAGGATAGTCATATAGATTTCATCTCCAATTAGCAATGTGAAGTCCAATTAAGAGCTTGGTGAAGACCAATTGATAACCAATTTGAATATTAATCTTCACCCATATGATTTGAGAACCACTAATGATCAAGTGCACTTTCTTGTTGCAGTTGACTTGCTTCTTTCTTGATCTTTGCTTGCATGAGAGAGTACCACTTTGTAGAAGATAATACTACTTGAATATCATGATACATATTTGTAGGATAAATTCATAAATCTCTCTCTTTTGGGTGTTGCTTGCTTTTATTTTGATTAATTATTTTGATAGCTTTCAACTAAGCATCTCCATATGATTCTTAGATCACCACTTCCATGTTAGTATTCCAAGTAACCTTGGTTCACCTACAAAAGGTGGCAAACCCCTACAAAAGGGAGAAGTGACCTCTCTCCAAGAATCACCCTTGACACTCAATTGAAATGACTTTGTTTAATTGATCTTCATCTTGAGCACTAAACATGTTTCAAATACACTCCACAATCAAATATCCTTGTACTCAATTCTAGTATAGGTACCTCAATCACTTATAAGCATGATTCTAACTTGAGGACCTTTCAATTTGAGTGACTCTAAATCAATCCAATGTTTGTCACTTTTCTGGCAGATTTTGTACTCTTCAAAGAATATATCATATATCACAAAGTACATATCCAATGACCTTGAATTTTGGTGGAGATGTGCTTCACTAAGTCATCTAGTATCCATAAAAATTTGAGCTTCATTGGACTACTAGATTGCTACCAGATTTCACATCTTTACACCTAGGTACATGGTGAAAACTGTTGCACATGTGTTGACAAGATCCACTCCAAAACGAAGTATCCCTTATCCAATACCTATGAAATTTGAACAGCAACTAATACCACAAGTGTAGAGCATGCACACCAAATTTAAAGCCAATCCAAATAGATTTGAACTCTCAAACATGGCTATGATCACAGCTAGCTCGGATTTTAAATAAAAGACAGATTTGAACACTAAGAGCTAAGCTTCTTCAAATTGAACCAAATTTGAATCCAACTTGTTTGAACACTTTCAAGAGACATATATCCATTCAATCCACTTACTAAAAATAGTCTCATGACCATATCCATTCAAATCAACACAAACTTGATCACTAAGCATTTAATCCATTCAAGCATCTTATAGCAAACAACTAGTGCACATATATATCCAATTCAAACAACTCATATGCACTATGTGTATATCCAATTCAAATATATTATACACACCCAAATGAACTTGATCAACAAGAAATATACCTTATTTAGACCATGATCAATCCATTAGCAAGCTTCAACTTGCATAATTGCAAGCCTTCAAATAATCCAATCAACCACCACAACTTGATCATGCACTTGTATGTTGTAGCATTTGGACTTCATCTTTTGACTTGGCATTGGGATAAGGATAGCACTAAGCTTCAGTACTTGAGTCAATCATATGATGAACAATATGCAATCAATTGAATCAAGTCTCCAATGCCCATGGTACCTACACACATTCATCCACTTGTTGATGGTACCCAAACTAGTTTGGGTCCTCTCAAGTTAGGTGCAACATACTTAGGCAATGCCTTAGTATGAATAGCGGGATGTTTTGCAATAGAAATCATAGAGGTACCACTACCATCCTTTCTAAGCATATGATCATTATCAATTGAAATGAGCTTAGAAGGCATACCTAGGGGACATGAATTAGCCATGTGTCCCCTTTCCCGACATGAGTAGCACACTCTCTTTGCTTGAGCCTTTTATTCCTTGCTCATGGTGTGCTTCTCATTGTCTTGTCTCTTTTCTTTTGCTTGAATCTTCATCTCTAGCTTGGTAGGACACTTCGAGGCAAAGTGTCCCATATCTTCACACTTGAAGCACTTGATGTGAGCCAAATGATTCTTCTGTTGATCTTTGCTCATCATCATCTTGTTGGCATCGTGAATTAGAGTTGGATGCCTTGCTCTTGCTTTGCCACCTCTTCTTGTTTTCTTCTTTGTCATCCTCAAATCACCATCTTGATGTTTGATCTTGTATTGCACTTGGGGCTTGACTTGTGGCTTAGCTTGAGCAATCTTGGTTGGACAAACATTTGCAAGATATCCCATCCCATGGCACTTGAAGCACATGAAATGAGATAGCTTGTTTGGTTCTTGCTTCTTTTCTTTCTTGCCCTTTCCCTTGTGGAAACCAATTCCACTCTTGTCACCATGTCTTCTTTGATTGTTCATCATGTGATCAAAGGTGACTTTGGAAGTGTAACACCTCTCTAGCTTATTGCTCATATTCTTAAATTCACTTTTAAGCTCATTGTTCTCCTTCAAAAGATTAGTCTCATAAGACATAGAAGTAGAACAAGCATCTATATTTGAAGAACATGACATATTAAGTAAATCATCACAAGAGGTGGATACATTCTTCTTGCCTACATCACAAGGGTTAGCAACAACATGTGATTGATCATTTGACCCAAGTGATGAGCTCTCTTCATTTTTAATATTTATCAATTCATTGATTAGAGAGCCATATTTATGAACTAAATCTTCATGAGACAAACGGAGTTGCTCATGATCCAATTTTAGTTCATCATGTGAAGATTTAAGAACATCAAGTAAGTGCTTATGTTATTCACATGAGGTCTTTAGAAGAGAGTTTTCATCTTTTAGTTTCTTAGCTTTGTTCAACTCACTTTCTAAAGATTTGGAGAGTTTACACACAAGCTTAAAGTTAGGGTCATCACAATCTACAATCATATTGCCAATTGATACCTTAGTGTCACCATGTGACATGAAACAATGTGATGAAGTAGAAGAGCTTATGAAAACATCACTCTCATAGCCCGAGCATGCATTATCATCAAGTAAGCTTGGAGTAGTCTCATCAATTGCAACACTTGATGTTGGGCCTTCATTATCCTTGTCAAGTGATCTTGTGGTAGATATATCATCTTCATCATCACTTGATCATAAGGTGGAGCAATCTTTCACAACCACCAAGTTGTGGTCATGCTCAACATCCTCATGTGCCACCAACTTGGACACATCATCATCATTGTTTGAAACCGTCTCATATTTTTCAATGAGGTAGGTCCAAATCTCATGAGCGCTCTTCATATCCATTATCTCACCAAAGATATTATCTTTCATAGAATGGTAGAGAATGTTAGTAGCTTGGAAATCGAGATGTAGGCACTTCTTTTGTGTTTGAGTTGCATCCTCTCTCTCAATTGCACAAGAGAGACCTACATCCACGATCCACCACATTTGGGGAGAAATAAACTTATAATTATTTTCCATCCAATTTCTCCACCGTGCAAAGTGTGTGCCATAAAAAATGTGTGGACACTCAACATCTAGCTCATAAGTCGTCATCCTCTCGGGTCGGTAAAGACCACAAATGAGAGACCAAGCTCTGATACCACTTGTAGGGTCAAGATGGCGGACTAGAGGGGGGGTGAATAGTCTTTTCTAAAAAACTTAAACGCAACGGCTAACCGAAACAAATGCGGAATTAAAACTATCGGTCTAGCCAAGACTACACCCCTCTACCTATAACTTCAGCACCTAGCAAAATATACTAATTGGTCTCACTAAGGTGCCAAGCTAGGAAGCTCACCTAAACAAGTCTAGGTTGTAAGGTCACACAAACCTAAGCAACTAGTACTCTAAGCACAAAGGGAGCTCCTACACATACTAGTAAGCAAAGCACAAAGCACCTAAGCTCACTAGCAATGCTCTCTAGCAAGACTACACAAGTCAACTAGAGAGCTCAACTTACTTAGCTACACAAACTAAGCAATGTGACTAACAAGGCTACACAAGCCAATTAGCCACTCAAGAGATACTTCTATGCTACATAAGCAAGAAGGTAACTAGCAAGATACACAAGCTATACTAGGTACTAAAGCAACCACTAAACACTAGCACAAGTAAGAAATAATAAGTATGAGCTAGTGAGTAGAGAATGCAAACCACCAAACTGTACTACCGGTAGTAGGACCGATACTACCGGTGGCTGACCAGTACTACCGGTGGTAGCGCTGTAGCTCCGGGATCTCAACGTAATGAGCTTTGAATTTGGATCCGAGCTTTTCCCCACACTCCTTGAGGTTGAGGGTGATGATGTTGAGCTTTGCTTGGATTGCTTCCTCTCCAATTTGTAGATCGGGGCTTCCCAACCTATGAACTTGAGGGAGAGAGGAAGAACACGAAGAACACAATAGAAAAGGATAGTCGAAGCTATCTCCACAACATCAAGCACACGAGACTCACGATTTATACCGAGGTTCGGCAACTCTACACTAGAGTTCCTACTCCTCGTTGTTGAGGTGACCACGATGGTCGAAGTCTCTTTCACCTCCTTGCCTCTCCCTTGAGGCCCACACAAAGAGTGCCCAAGGTTTTCACTAAGAACGGATGGGGATTACAAACACTTCTATTGCCCTCACAAATGAACAAATCATGGGCAAGAACGAAGAACGCCTAGCCGGCTAGGATTCCAAGAATCCAAGAGCAACAAATGCAAAGCAAACCGGCAAGAAGAGGAATTCGAATGCTCAAGTCGTAGATCAATCCTCTTCTCTCTCAAATCTCACTTCTCTCTCACAAATCCACCAAGGATTGAAGCCTAAGAGCATAGAAGGAGAGAGAGGCACTTGGGACCCTTTTTTCAGGTGTAGGAGTGGAATAATGGGGGTTGCCACCGCCCCAAGGGAAGGGGCGGCCTATTTATTCCCGCAGCTCCCGACGCACTACCGGTACTACCGGTGTCCCACCGGTACTACCGGTCCAAGGAATCTGACCGTTGGAGCTTCCCGACCGTTGCACAAAGTTAGCCAACCGATACTACCGGTTGCTCACCGGTACTACCGGTAGTTCATTTTTCAGCACATCTTCAAAGTGTCCTCACGTGCGAGAAAACCCCTCCGGGAGCTGAGCGGTACCACCGGTCTTCACCGTACTACCGGTGGGAGACCAGTAGTACCGGTGGCTCAACAGGAAGACACCAAAGCACTCTTCTACGTAAACGATTTGCACCGCTTCTCTCAAACGTCTCTAGACTAGTAACTTGAGCACTCTTATCCTCATCAAGCTAGTCTACTATGCATCCCTCATGATAGTACGACTTTTCCTATAACTCAACCCGGTCAAACACTTCTCTAAACCTCTATGACCGGTGAAATAAAATGCTCTAAGTTATACCTTTGCCTTGTGCATTCCATTTCATCTTCTTCTCCAATGTTGATGCAACATACGCACCAACCTATCACAAATGATATGATCCACTCCATATCATCACGTGACCGTGTTGGTTCATCGATCTTGACCTCACTTGCTCTTCACCGTTGAGTTGGTCCATCGGCGCTAAGCATCACTCGCTTGCCCTTCACACTTGCAACCGGTCCATCAAGCCAAGCCTCATCTTGATCTTCTCCACCTTGATCACATGACTCCATGTCATGTACCATGTACAATAAACTCTTTCATCACCAAGTTGAGCACCATCAATATGCACAAGTCATCTCTCCACCATGACTTTATTGGTTGCTCACACTTGTGTACCTAAGGACTAAATCACCTGTGTGTCTCACATTAAACACATATTAGTCCACCTAAGTTGTTACTCGATTACCAAAATCACACAAGGACATTTCAGGGGGCGAGCACGAGCTCCGCGGCCGGGGCGAGCAGGAGCTTTGACCCGAACGGGAAGGAGAGGGGAGCGGTGGGGAAGAAGGGAGAGGGTGAGATGGGACCCACGAGCAGTTAAAATGAAGGGAGGGGGTGAGAATGTAACTATGTCTTCTTAAATGCAACGATGTTCGTTAAACTATTGTGTAAAAAGTTAAACTCTACCAAAATAAATTGGTTGTTTTCTAAAACATTTTTATAAAAAAAACCCGTAGCGTTAGCACGAGCAAATATACTAGTAATAGAAATACAACAAATAAATATGTCTCTCGTATAGTGAACAATGATATACAATTATACTCCATATACAATCTTATTAGTTTAATTATTAAAATGAATTCAATTTATGGGATCCAAACGGTTTTTCTGCTACTATATAGAGAAACTGTCTGAAACATGGAACCTCTAATCCTTGATTGGTCGAAGAGTAGTAAATTTATTTATTCATTACTCGTTTCAGAAAGCATATTTTACAATCACTATTCAATAAGGCAAACTATTTTTCTCACACAGAAAAGGGTTTGGTACAAGTACAACAACAGCTTCAAATCCAAACGAAAGACAGATACAAACACAGTTCCTACTGAACCTCAAGCACTCGATTCACAGACAGAGCACATCTACTGCCGGTAGCTGGGGCGGTGGCCGCCTTGCCGGATCACTCGACGGGGAACATGACCTCGTTGGTGCGCAGCGGCGGGAGCGTGAACGGCGGGTTGTACCGCGCCAGCACGAACGGGCCCTTAATGGCGTACCCGTCCTTCTCCAGCGCGGCCTTGAGCCCCTCCGCCTTCTCCCTCACCGTCTTCTCCGTGGCCACCCCGCTGAACCTCGCCACACCGAACTTCCTCTCCGGCACCTCGCGAATCACCACCCGCTCGTCCGTCGGCCGCGGCGCCTCCTCCACCTTGGTGTACTTGGACGGCAGCAGGAACTGCATTGTCACCTTGCCCGGCGCCTGCTGGTCGTCCGTGATCACCGGCGCGGTCATCGCGACGGGCTCGGGCTCGGGCTCGCCGGTGGTGATGACGGGGGCCGTCATGGCGATCTTCTCGGCCGATTCGCCCTTGCCGTCTTCGCCGCCGCCGGTGGTGATGACGGGAGCCGTCATGGCGATCTTCTCGGGCTTGGTGTTCTGCGGCTTGCCCAGGGCGCCGATGTAGTTGGCGAGGACGGTGAACCCACCGTCGGAGTCGCCTTTCCACTCCTTCGGGTCGTAGGTGAACTCCGCGGCGATGCAGGGCGGGTACTTGCGGATCTCGTAGCCGGCGCCGGTGTGGAGGACCTCATGCTTGGGCGTCTCCACCGTGATCTTGCCCAGTATCATCCCCATGGTGTGGATGGTCGGCGCCTAGGCGGAGGGCGAGCTCGAGGTTGCGAACTAGGTACGGTGCAGCTTCAAAGAATGGCCTTTGAGCGGTCGAGGTCTTTGGATGTGTGACGTGCCTGTGAGTGTTGGCGGCCTCACACCATTGCCGAGCAAGGGATTTAAGAAGCGGCGAGAAGGGACTTGATGTGTGGACGAGGTGATCTGTGCATCGTGGCGCGCTTTGCTCCATGGGTGCATCGGCTTGGAGGACAAGCTCGGCAAACTTCGAATCTTTGATGATTGGCTTGCTTTGCAGCTCTGACCTTTGCCATGTGGTTTTATATTTGGGACCTTGGGGAACACGTTCTGGTGAGGCTGCTAGGATCTTTCTATTCGAATTTAATAATTCAGAAAATTATGGAAAATGTGCAAACAATAGCTAAAGATTTACATTTTTTGAGTCATTCAGATGAACTCGAACGGAGATATAACCAAAAGTGAACAGGGCCATTTTAAATTTCAAAGTTTTCAAGCCGTCTCATCAAAACCACCGTCAAAACAGCTGAAGAACCAAATATAGACGGTGTCAATAGTTGGATGGTCAAAGATTCTTGATCCTCGAGTTTAATGGCCAAATTCAAACTTAGACGATAGTTTGATGATAGGAAATTCCACATTGCTTAGTGATCTAATTTATAAGGAACTTCTGAATACTTATATACTTTTTTTTAATTATAATTAGCACGATGTATATTTGAGGGTGATTTTTTGAAGTAATTAGCTCGTTGTATATTTGAGACCGGCCTTTTGAAGTAATTAGCTTGCTCTAAGCGTGTTGCATTTTAAAAAACCCGAGGGAGTACCACTCAAACCTAGCTTTATTACTGACAGAGAAATTGAATTGACAAGGAATCATCAAGCAATCAACATAAAAATACAAGGCAGTCATATACAAGGAGAAATAACTACCCGTGCATTACATCGTACACTCAGTTTTTGGTTTTATGGACCACCAGTCAATTAAGCATATATAGGCAGAGTTTGCAAATTTCAGTGACACTTGGGGAAATCCTTGGGAGGTGGAGGAAGCAGATTCGGCGCCGGACCATTGAGCACCTCGAAGATCATTGCCAGCCCCAGCGGCAGGTGCATGTCGAAGTGACAGTGCATGAACCACATACCTGCCATTATTTCATCGCGATACGATACGAAATTAGGACGTTCAAATTACGGATGAACAACTCAAATTCTGCTGAACAAACAGTCTGTGTGTTGCCAATTAAGTCTCTCACCTGGATTGTCCGCCGTGAAACGGATGACGGCCCAGCCGCCGGCCGGCACGGCGATGGTATTGCGCACCTGCGGGTTCACGAGATTGTACTTGGTCTTCATGGAAGGGTCGAATCGGCCGAGCCCCTGCGCCAGCACGAAGAAGTTGAAGCCGTGCAGGTGGATGGGATGGTTCTCGGTGCCAAGGATGGTGCTGAACTCTTGGCTCTGCAGCACCACCTCCACGACGTCGTTGAAGTTCACCTTCCTCACCGACGTGACCTTCCTGGGCGGCCCGGTAGGTGCGGCGGCACGCCGGGGAAGTCCTCGGAGTAGACGTTGGGCACGCCCCTGAAGAGCGCCTCGAGGAGCGACACCTTGTCGGGGAACCGGAAGGAGTACCTGTTCATGGACGCGACGACGGCGAACCCCTGGCACTTGGTCTGCTCCGGCGCGCACGGCGCCTGGTCGAGCCCGAACGCGACGACGATGGTGTGGTCGACTTTCCTCGGCACAACGGGGTCGGCGCCCGGGCGGAGGAGCCCCGTCATGGACCAGTAGAACCTGGCGGCGGTGACGACGTCGGTGTAAGCCGGCAGCGCCGGTACCGGAGGACGGCCGTGGCCGTGGTGTTGTCGAACGGCGGCGGGTTGGCCGCGGTCTTTGTCTCGAGCGCGTGCGCCGCCATGAGGTACCGCCCCGGTGCCGCCGACGTGTCCATGAGCGCGTCCACGGTCTGCCCCGGCGCGATGACGATCACGTCCGTGTGGTGCGGGTTGGTGTAGCTCGCGTCGGCGGCCACCACGGTGAAGGCGTGCCCGGCCACCTTGAAGAACAGCTCGGAATCGACTGCCGCGTTGATGATGCAGAGGAGGTACGTCTTGCCGGGCTCCACCTCCAGTTGGTACGCGCCGGCGCCTCTGCAAGAGGGCTGCTCGCCCGTCAAGCCGTTGATGGTGAACGCGTCGGACATCGCGGGGCCAAGGCCGGTCAAGAGCCCATCCTTCTCGACGTCGTCGACGTTATCGTTCCACCACTCGCCTGTGTCAGAGAATTTGTACACAACACAACGGTCAAGAACCCGCACACATACATCCATGCTACATATATATACTCCATATAATAATATAATGGCACACGACGCATGCATCAGCAGCCCGTGGCAGGAAGGAAGGAATGGGGAGTACCTAGCAGGATGGGGATCTCGGCGTAGGGCTTGGGGAACGGGTATCCCTTGGGGCCGCTCTTGGGCTTGATGATGAGCGCGCCGTAGATGGTGGCCCGGAGCATGGAGGCGTGCGCGTGCCACCACAGCGTGCCCTCCTGCCCGGTGATGTTGAACACGTAGGTGAACTTGGCGGAAGGCTGGATCGGGCACTGCGTGATCATGTTGGCGCCGTCGGCCCACCCGCTCCGCAGCTGAAAGATGCCGTGCCTGCACGCAGCCAAGCGCGTCATCAGAGAAAGAAAACGTAGGCGCGGCCGGCCGGCGATCAACCCGCGCGCAAGGCTTCGGCTTCAGCGGGCCTGCCATTGGCGGCATTGGTGGGTGGAAGACTTGGGCCTTTTGAATTTCACATAAGCAGGATGGGCCAACCATGTATTTTTCTATCTATCTACTAAAAGAGAGAAGATCGACACGGGATGATTTCGTCGTGCTTGTACATACTGTACTTACCAGTGGATGGACACTGGGTACGGCGATCCGTTGACGACGTGGACGACGAGAGTGTCGCCTTCGTTAACCTCGATGGTCGGTCCCGGCATCTGCTGGTTCACCGTGTATATCACGCTGTTCATGCACAGCTGCGAGATGCCCATGCCGCCCACCTAATCCAACGGTTACGTACGTACACGTGCGTACACGGAGTAAGTTATCATTATATACACACGGATAAAAACGACACATGCATGCTTACTGCATGTGTGGGTAACGGAAAATGCAAGCTTCTAAAAGCTGAAATAGAGAAAGGGTTTGTATTCTCTGCAAGAGGATTGTTACATTGAAGGTGTGCTCCACGACGGCCGCGTTCGCCATCGTCGCCGCGCACAAGCACAACGCCGCAACGAGCAGCGCCTTCAGCTTAGCCGCCCGCGCCATCTCCTGACCTCGTCTGAGAGACGAGAGACGAGGATGCATAAGATGCAAATAATAAAAGCAACTGGAACGTACCGGAACTCGCGTCCATCCATACACAAGTCTATCTTGGAAAAACGAGTCGTGCTTGTGCCTAGCTACAATGCAAATGACCCAGCGTGTTCCCGTGTAGCGTGAGAGGTTGAGTAACCGAGGTAATCAGACTGCGACTACTAAGAATACTTTGTCAGGCACGTCGTCATTCCATCTGACTAAGGTTATCGTTATTGATCCATCCTTTTTCTTTTGGTGTAGTAGTTGTTGCGCTTTGTTCTAGACTTTTTCACTAGGCTCGATCTTCATTCCTGAAGCTATTGATTAATCCAGGGTCAAGTCTTGCAGGCAGCACGTACGACGCATGCATGTCGTAGTACTTAGCTTCGCGTGTCAGTAATACGAAGAAGAGTTGGACATGACAGTCTTGTGAGGAGTTGTGGTGCCAGATAATATGCTCAACGACAGGTTTTTCGATTTAGTGCTAATTTGCTCATGACTTTTATACTGCGTCGTCCCTAACTGCTTTCTCAGAGCTGTTACGCCATGCCGATGCACGGAGACGACACGGCCGGAGTAGGTAGAGTGCTTTCAAGTTGTCGCAAGTCACAACTGTAGTCTCGCTTTCATAAATCAGAACAACTATTATGCATTTCGGCGAACCATAAGCCTGCATGACGGCCATTTGTCGAAGTCGAACGTAACATCACTGGCTAGGCTGTTCGAAAGGTATGTACGTTGAATTTGCCGACCCTCAACTTACAGAAGATTTCTGGAATTGGAAGTTGCTTCTGCGCGTCCAGTAACTACTTTTCCTAACGTTCTACGCAGTACGTACCCTTCTCTTTCTATAAAGTAAATCTGTCCATGACCTGGTGATTTTGTTTAAGGAACTGGAGGCCAGCTGGATTGTTGCTTTCAGCAAAGAAATAACCTCGAAACTGCTGCTCTACTGGGGGAAAACTAAAAAAGCAAGCTGGTTTCATCAAATCCTTTCTTGATTTGTTATACATTTTCTAGCTAGGTCATGAAACCACAAATTAAAGTTAATGCATATGTCACTTGCATTGTGTACATAATTTATCAACATTTACTAGTCTAAGTGGATCACTTTATTTATATCGAAACCACTAGTAGTGTTACCCTCCATTGGTGGTGTCCTTATACATTTTCTAGCTAGGTCATGAAACCATAAATTAAGGTTAATGCATATGTCACTTGCGTGTGGTGCGACTGGGTGCAGTTGCTTAATTGTGCATTCAATTTCAACAGATCAGGATCAGGAGCATCCTGCTCAAGAAAAAAAAAAATCATGCTAAAAAAGTATCAGGAGCATGACCTGTTGGTTCTGTTCAGTTGACAATCATCACGAGGGGCAAAAAAAAAAAAAAAAAAATCACATGTTTTCTCCGATCTATGCCGCCTTTATCTTCGACTACGAAGTCAACCTCTGGTATCTCCGGTGTCCGGTGTAGGATCATTGGTGACCTAGTTGGATTATTTCTTCTTTTCTTTTAGGAAAAGAATTGGTCTAGCTAGACTACATCATAACGAAACAATCATGCTTGCGTTGCTCTGCTAACGCCAAATTGTAATTTATACCCCAAAATGAACTGACCAGGCCACGCCAAGATAACTGCTGCGATTAGTTGAGCATAAGCTACGCAACATTGACAATGCAAGTATGATTGGCACTTTTAAACAAATTCAAATGAACCTGGTAGAGAATGGGCAAGAATGTCGTCAGTTGACTAGGTGCTTCGGTGACGGTTGTCCTTCAGGCTCCCGCTAGGCGGCTAGGCCAAGTACTACGTATGCATGTCCAGCAATCCGCAGCTTATCGAAACGCAGCGAATTCAGTTGTTGGAACGTAAATAAAAGAAAACAAAAAATAAAGGTTTTCATCTTTAACGTCAAATTCAGTACGTTTTTGCTTCAAACCATAGTATGGTAGTAGTTCAGTATATCAGTGCGTGATCATGAATACACAGTCAATCAATCTGAAGCCTGAACTTTGTATTATGCACAACTTCCCCTGTGGAGGAGAAGGAAAAGGTCCCACAATTACATCAGAGTATAAATTCATATATACACATATATAAAAAATAAAAAATGAAAAATGAAAAACGAAAAACAATTATCACATTTACTTACACGAAAGAACAAAACTGTAGACTTTGAGCGGGTATATATGACGCCTAAGCTTCACATGAATCAGGCCTAGTGTTCGTGAAGAACAAAGAAAAGAAGAACAGAAGACAAGAAACATGCGAGCTGCCCCGTAGCTCTCCGTCCAGGTCCAGCAGCTGAATTGGAGGAGCTACCCGTGTGCTCCCTGCGCTGAGGAAGGCTGGGCGACGGTTTGTGGTTCACCGCGCGCGGACTTGGCAACGGCGATCCCGCCGCCCGCGGTGATTCTGCTGGCGCCGGCGCTAGGATTGGGGCTGGGGTTGGGGCCGGGACTGGCACCGGCGCTGCCGCTACCGCCGCCGCGGCCGCGTAGTGCTGCGCGTCGCATACTCCCACCCAATCCCCCGGCGGCGTCGGGAGCGTCGAGCCGGGTGTCGTCCCGCTCTCCACCTGAAACACCATGCCAAGGCCCATGGGCACGTGCGGGTCCAGGTGGCAGTGAAAGAACCACATGCCTGCGTCATGTCGAAAATTTCAGCCCACTCGTTAGGCCCAAAAAATGTAACAGAAGGCCCATATGTATCTTATATGGGCTGAATCTACAGAAAAACGGAGTATATTGGACCTACCTGGATTGTTGGCGACGAACCGGATGACGGCCCAGCCACCGCCGGGCACGGCGATGGTGTTGCGTGCCACCGGGTCCACCAGGTTGTAGGCGACGCTGCCCGGGGTGAAGCTGCCCATCCCCTGCGCCAGCACGAAGAAGTTGAAGCCGTGGAGGTGGATCGGGTGGTTCTCCGTCGGGACGACCGCCGGGTTCTGAAGCACGATCTCCACCACCGAGTTGTAGCTGAGCTTCCTCAACCTGGTCCCCACCGCCATAGCCGTGCCGCTTGGCGGCGGGCCGTCCGGGAAGTCGGCCGTGAAGACCCCCGTGACGCCGTCCACGTGCGCTCCCAGGAGAGACGTCTCGGGGGACGGGAGGCGGAACGAGACGCCGTTCATCGCCGCGGCGGCGGAGGTCCCGTTGCACCTCGTCTGCGACGGGTCGCAGGGAAGCTGGCCGAGTCCCAGCTCGATGGTCATGCTCACGTCCACCGGCGACGGCACCGCGGGCGTGCCCAGGGCCCTCAGCCCGAAGTGGAAGGCGTTGGCCGTCCCGGAGTCGGAGCTGGACGGCATGGCGGGCATCGCTGGCGGGCTCGTGGACGTGCCCTTGTACTGGAAGATGGCGGTGGCCGTGGTGGTGTCCGACGCGGCGAACGTCAGCGGGCTCATGGTGTTGTGCGCCAGCACCGCCATGTAGTAGCTCCCCGGCGCGGCGTTGGTGGTCACCAGCGCGTCCACGGTCTGCCCCGGCGCGAGCACGAGCGTGTCCGTGTTCAGGTTGGAGGTGTAGCCCGCGTCCACGGCGACGACGGTGAAGTTGTGGCCGGCCACCTTGAAGAAGAGGTGCGAGTTGAGGCCGGCGTTGATGACCCGGAGCAGTACCCTCGTGTTGGGCTCCACCACCGCCGTGAACGTCTCATCTATGCCAAATCAAATGAAGCGGTAATATAATTAATTAAGTAATTTATATGCAATTAACAATTTCACCAAATGATCCATGACGCGATGCACACGTACTTGCGCACTGGTACAGCAGGCCGGTTTTGCCGTTAATCGTGAACGCGTCGGACTGGGTGGGAAGCTGACCGGCCAAGATGGCGTCGCTCTCGACGTCGACCACATTGCGGTTCCACCACTCGCCTGTTGATGACAACCTCATCCAGAGACAAGAAACGTCAGATTCTTCTTTATGTGTCCTCGATCACCAAAGAGCTATCCATCAGATATGCACGAGCGTGGCGCGCGGCTGGCAGTGCCACCCAAGCCAAGCGCCCGGCTGGCAGTATCCAGAATGCAGTACAGCGTGGCAGCGGTTACATACCGAGCACGATGGGGACCTCCTTGTCCGGCGCCGGGAACGGGTAGGCGTTGCCGGGCCTGGGCCGGATGATGAAGGCGCCGTACACGGTGGCGCGGAGGAAGGAGGAGTGCGCGTGCCACCACAGCGTGCCCTCCTGCCCCGGGACGCTGAACCGGTACGTGTAGGAGGTGCTGGGCTGGATGGGGCACTGCGTCACCATGCTCGGCCCGTCCGCCCACGGGGTCATGAGCTGGAGCACGCCATGCCTGTCAATTCTCACAGCAAAGCACCCGCAGTGTTAGGTCACTGCTAGTACAAGATCGACTGCTGGATTCAAAGTTTCAGACTCAAGTGGTGTCGTGCCGTTACTGTCCAAAGGAAGTGCACCGAATAGACCATTGCTAGCTGTGTCTTTCAAGTGCAAAAGACAGTGTGAAACCCGTGTAAATTCTTCTCTTATTAGTGGAAGTTGGAGTACTCATAATTACTAGCACCTAGTGACAGTCTAGATTAACCTCCATTACGTTTCTAGGTGATTCTGACGTTAAGCCACTCCGGAGCGTCCTAAGTGGAGTTTTATATGGCACTCCATGTCTCACTTTTTTTGTGAGCTTTTTGGATGCACTCTGTTGTAAAGATAGGCCGTATCATTTTTGCACATTTGGCGAGTATTGGGATGAGCATACATACAGTTACTGGCTATGTTTCGCGACAGGTAAGATGTCCTATTCAGAGGCTTCCCTTTCGGCTTCCGGATGGAGGCTAAGAAAAATCAGATAGACCTATCAAAACCATCACACCAATTGATCCAATAAAACGCTGGGATGGTAGGTTCCTTACGGCACCTTGTACATGTCTTTGCTGTCACAGGCGACTTTGATTGATGTCTGTACTACTACTCTCTAAGAGAGCAAAGAACTCATAGCAACTGTAATGCTGTCTTTTTGTGACAAAATTAAGCTCATTTCTCTTTTGATTTTTTTTATAAATTTATATGTATATAAAAAAGTTGATTTTTTTGTGCAGGCCTGCCCTGCCGACTGACAACGAAGACGATGATGACGAAGAAGAAGAGGCTTCTCAAGTTGAAGTAGAGGAGTTACATTACATACCAGTGGATGGTTACGTTGTATGGCGAATTGTTGACAACTTTGACGGCGACATCATCGCCTTCGTTCACTTCTATCGACGGGCCCGGCAGCTGCCCGTTCACCGCAATAATCCTGGTGCTGCTGCAAAGCTGATTGATTTGCATGCTCCCCACCTAATAACAACATTTCAGATAAGCATGCATATACCGTCGTTTTAACAAAAACACGAAAAATTGCGTGTCCTCGAAAAGGAAAGCTAAGCATGTCGTCGTTCGCGAGCTAGACTTGGGACCGCTGCCCGTGCTGTGCTGTGCATTGCAGATAAGGATGTTACATTCAATCAAATCCTAGCAACTGAACTCTGACAACAACCAGCGAGTTCAGAGCCTTAGCTGTACGTACGATTTCTCCATTTTTGTCCGGGATAAAACCTAACCTGATGCTGAATTCATGATAAGCTAGCTAGAGTGTACATCACGCGCCTAACAGCTTGTTCTTTCTTTCATGGAAGCACAACTGATTGAGACAGAGACAAGTTGGTCTATCTCTTCTTGCCAAAAGCTTCAGTTTCTGAACTCTACCAGATGAACTGAGACTGATCGAATATAACTCGAATGCATGGAGATCGAAGGGAGAAAGAAAGAGAGAGAGAGAGAGAATTACTGTGAACGTGTATTTCGCCGTCGCCGCATCCGCCACCGGTCCGACGAGAAGAATCGCCAACGCGAGCGCCAGCAAAAGCTGCACCATGGATGGAAAAAAGGTCGAGCAGAGTCCGGCAGAGTCAGAGAAGGGAGGAAGACGAAGCAGAGGCAAAGCTATCTTAGTGCGTGCGACATGTGTAGCGCGATCCAAAGGGACACGATAAGTATATATACAAACCGAGTTCTGGAGGAACGACTTGGATAGCGAGGATTCCCGTATATATGGCCAATTTCCGTGACCGCGACATAAAGCTTGGTTGGCTTCTCTCTCACACACGCTCCTGTTAAGTGAGGTGTTAGTGCTCCAATTGTTTTATGCGACGGCCTGATCGAAATGACAGGGAAATCAATGCCACGTCGTCCACTATGTGACCGTTACCTTGTTCATGCTAGCTCATTTTGCAGTATCAAATTAATCCGTGGCCAACCAATGGAACAGTGTCGAATTCTGCTTCCTGGCTAGATTTTCTGACACGTCGCGGTGGCGTTGTCATCAGATGCAATCAGATGTTTTAGCTTCGCACACAAACGGAAATATAGTTTTCTGACGAACTGTCATGGTTTATGGGTAGCGACTTAGCGTACGAACTTGGTTTTGCAATCAGGGAGGCAGATTATAGCGGAAAAACAATTAGGATTGGGTGAACCATTATTGCAAGAATAGCTAATCGCGTGCCTCCAAATCGCCTTTCGGGTCAAGAAAAGCAGCTCTGAAGCTGTTACCAGGTAACACTAGCCTGTGATCTGAACCTCCAAACGTGGAGCTTAGCTAGTATCTAGACAATAACTTACTCCAAAAAGAATTCAATTAAACCCCCACATTTGGTTGGGCAGGTTTGGGTTCACTAATTGGATATTTGGCATTGATGCGCTGTCAAAGATATACTACTAGTAGCCAACAACACAGCAGTTGTACTAGACCAGATGATTCTGAAGGTATATATATTTATGTAGTATGTACTATATAGAGTATATGGAGTATGGAGTCGGTGAACAAAAGGGTGGCAGGCAGATTATTATCACAGTTTGGCCTTGTGATGAAGCAAAGAATAATGTCTCCCCTGCTCCGCTGAAGAAGTCGAGTTGTGATTACAGTCACGCTATCACGGGCCAATAGCAAACAAGAGGGTGTACATCTGTAGCGCACGAGATGGCACCAAAAGAGTAAAAATGACCTGAAAATAATGTGGCGTGGTGGGATCGGGGAAAATCTATCTTCACGGGATAACGTGTTGATGTCTATGCATACGGGCCAGAATTCGTCACAAAGTCCATCCTTACTGTGGGGATACCCCGTTTCCCCGTGCGTATGCGTATCCAGACTTCCAGAGTGTACTAGCCCCGAATCGTGAAAGGACAGCTGTACGACGGCGGCGTCCTCCTGCACCAACCCTGACGGCTGCGCACAGGCACAGCCGCACAGCGCCGGTCCACCATGTACGGTTGCCTGAAGAAGAAACAATCAGATTTATTTTGCTCCTTTTTTTTTAGATATAAATAATACAAGCACGAATGTACTATGCGCTGGAAGACGCGGTACGGCAATTGGCAACCTTGAGTTCAGCACAATACAAGGCGCCGTCCGTTTCAAGAATTGTCACATTTTGTTCCTTTTTTTTATCTGCAATAATGTGTCAATTCAGTCACACAAAAAAAAACTTGGCGAGATTTTGGCAAAATGCAGCGGAGAGCTCAAGGACATTGAAAAAAAGGGATTAGGTAGCCAGTTTTTTTTTAAGTTTTCTTTAGAGTTCTAAAATGTTAGCGGGTCTGAAATCGTTAGAGATTAGTTTGAATAGTTTTTTGTTTAAAAAAATGTATAAGCCCGAAATCGGTATGGACTAAAATGCACAGTTTATCTACGACAAGAGAACATGCAATAGCTTCAAATGTAAGAGTCTGCTGGCGGCTTGCAACTGAAACCGCTCTCAAATTAAATATTTCAGGTCCAAAATCAATCAGGGATTGCATATATAAATTAATAGATAAAAAACAGGTGTCGCAACCGCAAATAACATGGTAGCGGCCTAGCCTAGCGGGTGTAGTTTACACTTTCATCACCCGAACAGGAACAATCGCAAACTCAAATAATCATAATACACAGCTTTTATTCTTCTCCTCCGAAACATTCTACGTACTTTTTGTTGGCTGAATCCGTGGTCCCGTCGCCAGCTGTTTCCATGTCTGAAACTGAAACGTACACGGCACACGTACGCACGCCGGAATAGCCTCACTGGCACTGCGGGAGGTCCGGCGGCGGCGCCGGCAGCGGTGTGTTCGGCCCGTCCTCCACCTCGAACACCATCGCCAGGCCGAGCGTAAGGTGAGCGTCGATGTGGCAGTGCATGAACCACATTCCTGCAAGTTTTGTACCATATATGTCAGTATTTCCGTACGTATTTCGTCCCTCCGAAGTCCAAAAACTACTTCCAGAGTATATATGTATGTATACGATAGTATTATTGCAACACAATTTTAGAATTTCTTGACGTGACAGAAGGATAGCTAGCAGCACTCTGGAATAAAGAAAGAACGATTCTGGTCTATTCTAAAAAGAAAAGAAAAGAATAGAAATCTGATTGCGTTCTATACACATCATCATCCTTGGGGATGGACCAGTCTAGCCGTAGGCCCAAATTCTCATCTGCCTTATCCTAAGTTAGTGGGCCGCCGCCGCCACTGTCGCCACCCAACCCAATATAACAGTTGCCCAACCCACTCCCTGTTTCTACCTCTCTTTTTTTAATGGACCTGCGTGCTCCAGAAAAGCATAAATTTCATTTTTAGTTTACGATTATCACGAGCATGACTTTGTGTCCGAACTCTGATCTCAGCGTGAGGTGTTATACTGTTATATGGTCCAACCACTACACGGCTTCTTTGTACAAGTGTTACATCAGTTCAGTTGCGGCCACGAACCGATGTTTCTGAGCCAAGTTTAAATTATCCCTTATCATCCCATCGTCATAAAATACGTGCAAATCTCAGTTGAAAAACGACCGAATCGAAAGCACCGAACGAGATTTTTTTTTTACATTACCTGGGTTATCAGCTACGAAGCGGATCACGGCCCACCCGCCGGTCGGCACCGCGATGGTGTTGCGCTCCTGCGGGTTCACGAGGTTGAACTGACGCTCCGCGTCCGTGCCGCCGTCGTAGTTGCCGAACCCCTGCGCGAGCACGAAGAAGTTGAACCCGTGCAAGTGCATCGGGTGGCTCTCCCGCCCCACCAGAGCCGTGTTCTGCAGCACCATCTCCACCGTCGCGTTGTACGCCAGCGTCCTCACCTTGGTCGACTTCTCCCCCAGGGACTGCAGCGCCGCCGCGACGCCGCCCACCAACCGCCTCGTCTGGTTCGTGTAGTCGAACTCCACGGGCGGCTGGTCGGGGAAGTCCCTTGTGTACACGCCGCCCGGTGTGTTCCGGTAACGCGCGTCCAGCATCGATATGGTGTCTGGGAGCACGAACGACTGGTTGTTCATAGTGGCCGCTACGCATGGCGGCTTTTCCCCAGGTTCGCAGGTGGGGATGCCGAGCCCGATCGTGACGAACATGCGGGTGTCGACGGCGAGCGGAACGGTCCGCCTGCCTGGGCGGACGAGCGCCGTCAGGTTGGTGTAGAACCGGTTGGCCGTGGCCGTGTCGTGCAGTTCCGGCATCTCGGGCAGCGCCTGCTGGCCGCCCGACGCCGCCGCTCCTCCTATGTACTCCACGACGGCCCTGGTGATGTTGTCGTTGAATGGCGGCGGGGCGGAGGCGCTCTGGTACGAGGATATTGTCATGTAGTAGCGGCCAGGGGACGCGTCGGCCACCATGAGCGCGTCCACGGTCTGCCCCGGCGCGACGACGATCACGTCCGTCTCGTACTGCGTGGTGTAGCTGGCGTCCGCCGCGACGACGGTGAACGTGTGCCCAGCCACCTTGAAGAAAAACGCCGTGTTGAGCGCCGCGTTGATGACCCGAAGCAAGTAGGTGGAGTTGCCACGCACCTCGAACTTTTCGATTCCTGCATATGCAACCGAGTGTCAGTGTGTACGTGCGCTCTCAGTGAACTCGACCGATGATGAACACGTACGACACGCATACAGGCCCAGTGACGGCACTTACGCTTCGCCGCCGCCGTCTCGCAGCTGTAGGAATCCCCGGGCCTTCCGTTGATGGTGTACGCGTCGGCGGCCGTGTTGGGAGGGACGGTCTCGGTGTTCCACCACTCGCCAAGAAGGACGATTTTCTCCTCGTCCGGCGCCGGGAAGGGGTAGGCGTTTCCGCTCCTCGGCTTGATGATGAGGGCGCCGTACACGGTGGCGCGGAGGAAGGAGTCGTGCGCGTGCCACCACAGCGTGCCCTCCTGCCCCGTGATGTTGAACCTGTACGTGTAACGGTTGCCCGGGCAGATGGGGCACTGCGTCACCATCGACGGGCCGTCCGCCCACGGCGTGCCCCGCTGGAAGATGCCGTGCCTGCGTGCATGACGACGGCAGCTAGCTGAGGATTCGGGCTGGCGCGGCAGGCTCGTGGCCGGACATGGCTGTTCAGTTAAATTGTTACTACTCCGTACGTGCGTACCAGTGGACTGTAACTTTGTAAGGAGAGTCGTTGATGACGTGGACCACAACGGTGTCGCCTTCGTTGGCTTCGATCACGGGACCGGGTACTCCGTCCACGGCGGTGATGCTTATATTCCCCGGCTGGCAGATGCGCGGCCAGGACAATGTCGCCACCTGAAAATTTGAAGGATATATACCATGGTATATGAGAGAGAGAGAGATATATGTAATGTATGATAGTTGAATGCTAGGCTAAAGTTTTCGCAAAAAAATAATAAGAATGCGAGGTTAAAACATTGATCAACAAAACTGGCACAACATGTCTGGAACTCTACATACAGATAAATGGATGCCTAGATTCTGCAAAGGGAAATAGCCCTTTAGTAGAGTCAGGTGCAGAGCTAGGAATAATGCTCATGTACGCAGCAAGAGATAGGTGGATTCATGCAATTGTTAAACTAATTGTCATGAGGTCGGGTCTAATAACAAATTGAAAAAGAAAACTGTGACGAGAGTGGAAGATCAATACGTTGAAGGTACGCTCCACAGTAGCAGCTTGAGCAAGGGCTGCAGCAGAACACACAGCTAACAGTAGGATCATCCAAGAGCGCAGCATGCTGGAGAATGGAGATGTATTGGAGTTTTGCAAGGCTGCAGCAAGTACTCAGTAATGAGTTGCTGTTGTTTGGACTTCACTCAGCTGCAAGACATGCATGGAAAACTAAGAGGTACTAGCTGAGCTAGCTAAGTAGCTACAGATGATTGCAAATGCAATCCAAATGCCTTTTATACATGCCTGAGTTGACACAGTCAAGGACCGGGATGTTTTCTGGCCCCTGCGTGATTTTTCTGTTTTACCGGTTACCGGGGAAAAAAAACGCCATCCATATATATATATATATATATATATATATATATATATATATATATATATATATATATATATTTATACATGCTTTATTAGTCCCACCAAGACTGCTGCTATCTCCAGCTAAGTCAACTTGGGCATGAGCTGAAAATTCTCCAGCTCGTGGCCGCCAATAAAGCCATAATCTTGCGGCAATTGTCACCGTGTGATGATGGCACCCTAAGATTGTTCTGAATTCTGATGATAAACAACTAGTAATCCTGAACTACTTCCTAGACTTGACCTGCATGACATGATGCCTTGTGCAGTTGTGCTTTGCTTACTTCCCCAGACCCGAATCATATACTTTTCACTGATTGTCACTTTTGGAGCACATATATTTCTGGTACCATGAACTAATTCCTAGACTTTAATTTGCCGGTTTAGTTGGTTCATGACTATTTGGTTTCTGTGACTGGACTTTGAGCTTCGGATGATGGAATCTGTACCCTCACACTTTACCCCAAAATCAAATACTTCAGCTCTACCAGTAACCTGTAAACCGACAGTGACAAGCTTGTGCTTGTATATGATATTGTATCGCAAAGTCTAGAGTTTTTATTGATTCGCAATATGGCCTGTTCAAGTTCTTTCTGGATCGGAAGGAACTTTCTTTGTTGAACAACTTTTTTTTATTATTGTTTATTCTGTTTGAACGGAATATTTGGCCCACTTTGTAAACACCTGACATTAGATGTACATAAAAATACCTTTGCTAACTTTCAAACCAACAAATGCTATATTATACATATGCAGTGCAGGACATTATTAAATGTACATATATCTGTTAAAATTGCAGCAAAAGATTTATTTCCCATGATTTTTTTCAATACGCAGTAGACTAGTAGTGTCGTAGCACGGTGGCAATTTGCAACCCTAGCTAGGCGCAATGCTAGTTGTCATATTTTGCTTCGAGAAGGAATCCTCTTCTTCGCATGTCACCATGGTACTCCTAACACCGAAAAGGACCAGAACGACAGAACTATTGCAGTATTTACACAACAAAATAATTGAAGCAATGCATTTACAGCTGTGGTGAGTGGTGACTGCGTACTACGTATAGAAGACGAGTGCAAGACATTTGTACAGGCTACCTACTGCGTGTCTGTGTCTCGATCGGTACTAACGACTCCTTGGCCGCTGTCACTTATCGCAGATGACGACTGAGGCTGCTAAGCCCGTGACGTACGTTGCACACGAATCACCCCCGTTCATGCATCCTTCATTTCACGTAAATATTTACCTGGACTAATACTAGGAGAATTTTTGTGTTCATTTAATCATTTTGAACAACCTCCATCCATGCATCAAACTGAACGTATGATCTGAAGCTTTTTTGCATTTGCAGCGCATGCGTTTTTAAGCTGCTTATTAGGCATTAAGCATTCATTTGCTCTAGAAGTCCGCGGCCGGAGCAGGGGAAGTTGCTCTGCATCTATCGTTTGGAAAAATTACAAGCTTTTGATTAGAAGCTGTAAAAAAAAGGGCTTTTGATTAGTTGATTTCCTGAGTCTGAATAATTTGCCAGTTGCCACTAGCTGGTTTGCAGCAAGACAACGATAATCCGTCGATATCTCCACCTACCCCTGCTCCGCAACGGAATTGCCTGTCAGGGAATAATCTGAGTGGCTACAAATTAGAACATGTCTTTTTAGCTTGCGAGATCGTCACTGTATAAAGCACCTCGAGGGGACGGAGAGCTTCATTTGTGTTGCCTGCTAGCGCAGTGCCAGTGGTGAGTGGTGGAAGTCAATGAAAGACCCGGTGATCAGACATCATGAAATGGATTTTTGCGACCAACAGCACTTGCTATGGGAGGTAAAGGAAGGTGAAAGGAACGTTGATGGAGAAAATGTGTAGGTCCTGTGTTGTTTTATTTACCCGCAAGTGCTGTAACTTCCATCATGTCAGTGGTCGTTGGCATTAGAAAACAACCACAAGTCTCGAAAAAAACCCGGCAAAGAAAGCAACCACAAGTCCATATGTGAATGTGATCCTTTTCAACGACACGTAACACATTAAATCGCACATCACCTTGTACCTACTACAGTACTACATGGCGTTAGCCGTTAGCGTAGCAACCGATTGTTCTTATTGAAATATTTGAATTGTTTAGCTATACATTGATCTGATTGTTCTTATTCAAGTTCTTGGTATATGGATTAACTTAATAACTTGGTTATTTATTTTTACTTTCATATACGATTCTCTGCATTATGTGTTAGATCGTGATTGACTAGACTCTGACTCTAACTATTCATGACTTCTTGCAAAGAGCTTTTTTAAATGAGCATTAAAAAATGACTCCTTAAAATAAGCCCACAAGAGCTAGAGTCATTTTTTATAGAGAAGCCGAAGCCAAAAAAGAATATATAGCTTCTCTTAATTCCTCCCCATAAACCTAATTAACATCTTATAATTATAACGGAAGTAATACGGATTATTATAAAACTATAACTGTAGTTGTTTTTTTCAAACATTTTCCAAACACAGGTTTAGCTCGGCTTTGCTCTTCAAACTTCATCGTGGAGGAGCTCCAAAAAAAACTGCTTATAAAGATATTTTCTAAAAAAAAAAATAACTAGTGAAACTGAGCTGTGACAAATATTATCTTTAATAGCTGGAATCTTGCCAAACTGATCGTTGCGACGACTCGCCGAGCCTAAGAAATATATGGCTCTACCATTGTCGCAGTGTTAGCTGTTACATCGAGAAGGAATCCTATTGACATGTAACCATGATACTAAACTACTACCAAAAAGGATCGCAACGGAGAACAAACAAATTTTGAAGAATATACGCGATCTTGAACCCGAACCCATTTACAGCTGGCGGCGACTTTGGTACGTAGAACGAGCGCGAGAGGTTTTTAACAGACTACCTACAGTGAAGTGTTGTCACCCTCATGACTCAGACTTGTATGTAATAACATACTTTCTCAGTTTTAAATTATAATTTATTTGAATTTTCTATCCCAAATTTGATCATTCGTCCTATTTAAAAAATATATACAAACATAGTTAAATTTAAATTATTCTAATATACTATTTATTAAATGTGCAAGTCAGAACAAAAGAAGTGATATTTTATAAAAAAATTTAAATAAAATGAGTGGTCAAACTTAGAGTTAAAAAAAATCAAACGAACTATAATTAGACAGTAGAAACCATTACTCCCTAACTGTCAACGCGGTGACAGAATGGTAGCTATGTGAACCACCCATTCACACATCTAACAAGCAATCATCCATCCCTCGTAACCCTAGTATACTCTAAAAATTTTTTATGTTCATTTTGAACAACCTCTCTATCGATGCTCATTCAACCATTGCTGGCAAAAGACACCAGCTCCATAAAATATGAAGTATCCCTTTTGTTCATAAATAAATGCACATCTTATTTTGAGAAGTCAAATTTTATTAATTTTAATCACATATAGATAAAAAATATACTAATATCCTACTGCTTAATAAGTACTATTGAACTGACAAAATATATTTTCATAATAACTATATTAAGAGACATAAATGTTGATAACATCTTACAAATTCAGTTAAATTTTGTAAAAAATATTACTTGAAAAACGACTAGTTATTTTGGAGCACAAGGAGTAATAATCATTTTAAAAAATTGTCTAGGTTTATAAACAATAGTATCAAAATTTATATACAAAATTACATTTTTTACTATAAAATATATTTCATGACTAATTTGTTAATATTTATTATGCAGTATATTTATATGTATTTAGTTAAATCTGGCATTAATTGACTAAAAACTATATTTATAATTTTCTTTTATTACGGAGGAAGGCTCTTGCACAAGGCCCATCCACTGAGAGGGCCTTGAAACAGCCCATTTAAAAATTATCCAGGAAAGAGAAACGATTGACCAGTGGGACCTACATGTCACCCTCGCGGAAATAAAGCGGCACTCCTCCGGAACACACGATTGACAGGAACACTCGCCCATCGCACCATGTCGGCCGCCGAAACCGCCGTTGCTCCGGCGCCGCATCCGCCATCGGATCCGAACTCCGCCGCCGACGCCGACGCGGCTCATTCCAACTCTCTTTCCATGGCCGATGAGACGCAAACCCTAACAGAGACCCCGCTTCAGCCCCAACCAAACCACTTGTCCCCGCCTCCTTCCGGGGAGGAGGACGACGGGGTCACTGCCTCCGGTGCTCCCGTTGGTGGGGACGCCTCGGATTCCGCCGCCGCTGCTGCTTCTTCTTCGGCGGCGGCGGCTAACGCGACGATGGAGGAGCGGGTGAGGGGCCCGTGGTCCACGGAGGAGGACGCGGTGCTGAGCAACCTGGTGGAGAAGCTCGGGGCGCGGAACTGGACGCTGATCGCGCGCGGCATCCCGGGACGCTCCGGCAAGTCCTGCCGCCTGCGCTGGTGCAATCAGCTCGACCCCCAAGTCAAGCGCAAGCCCTTCACTGGTACCGCCCTTTTCAATCTTTGTTTACATTGCTATTTTTGGCCCATGACAAATGTACCAAATCCTAACCTTGGCCTGAAACTTTTGCATTTGCAATATCTATTTTATATGTTGATCTCCGGTTACCTTTATGGATTTGATACATGGTGCATTCTGTCGTTCATGGGGATCTTATCTGCGTCTGTGTCTTGCTTGTTAAACATGTTACCTTTCTTCTGCAGAAGAGGAGGACCGTATTATAATGGCAGCTCATGCTGTCCATGGGAACAAATGGGCATGCATCGCAAAGCTTTTGGATGGGAGAACCGACAATGCCATCAAGAATCACTGGAATTCTACCCTGAGGCGTCGATACTGCAATGATGGCCGATGCAAGCATGGTGGTTCTGTGCAGCGAAGTATCCCGGAGGTGTCCAGGGCAGTTTCAGAAGAACCTTGGCCTTTAAAAGATCTTAGTTCCTTCACCGCTATGGATGTAAGGGATGCTCCTGTGCAAACAGTTCCAGAGGCTTCTGTTGGGGCATGGCACATCACAGATCAGTGTTCTATTACTCAAGGTGTTGATCCACCCTACCTGTCCCGACCAGCTGCAAAGATTGGTGCTTTCAGACCATACAATCTAGGACACATGGAACCTACCCAACAAGAAATGCCAAGTTCTGTCGTCAAGTTTGATTCAACTCATAAAGTCTTGACTCCTGAAAGTGAAGTTTTCAAGTTTGTTGATCCTATATGCTTTGCTGCTGAGGTGCCAAACAAATGTGGGCATGGTTGCTGCGGTGCTCATGAGCAGCCTCGTAAGAACTCATTGCTGGGTCCTGAGTTCAATGAGTTTGAAGATCATCCACCGATTTTAAATACTAGCTTTGCTTCATTGGTATCAGAAATTAGCAGCATTGCCTGGATGAGAAGCGGTATGCAAAGCAGTGATGCCAGCACCTTGTTTCAGTCAGTTCCGCCAACCTGACAAAATATGAACTTGCATGATGGAATATTTTGTAGTTGTTTGTTATACTCAGACATTGTGATGTCAGGTCATTAATTACAATCCTGAGGTTCACTGTCACTGTCAATAGGCGATGATGCATTTTGTTTTGCAGGCATTAGTTTATATTTATTTCGGTGTTTCCACCATAATATACTTCTGTGTTAGTCTAAAGTAGATACTGTGTTACACTGTGTGTGGATGTGCTGCTTAAGGCATTGGCCAATGTTTATTTCATTGTAGAAAAAATGCATGCTATTTGTTTGATGTTTATAGTTGTCTTCAGTTCATCAGTCACAGGTCATTGAAGTAAAAGAAGCAGCCAAAATATGAACTGGTTGTCTAAGGAAAGATATCTTTGGAAATGAAATTAGGACATCTAAGCTTAGCATGGTTGGTGGAAGCTGTCGGGGAGCAGTGCACCACCTGTGGGTTCGAACCCTGGTCCTTGAATTACTATGAAAGCTCCATGATCCCTCTCCAGAAACTGAGGCGATTTGCTAATTTATGGCTGTTACTTAGCTTATGATAGACCAATGTTACTGCAGAATAGAGTAATGATAAAGTTGTAACGGAATAATGGTTTGTTAATGTTCTTCATTTGATCTGCTTGTGCAATTAGTTTGTCCCTTGAGGTTATGTTTATTTTATTATTGTTTCTGTTTTTTTTTACAGCATATGGCTTACTTGATTGTGTTTCATTTATGGATTCTCATACAAATTATGTCTCTTACCTTAGTTCTCCCGATCATTTGTGGTACACACTATAGTCTAAGGCAACAACAAATCTCACAATGGCATTTGTGTAGTCCACGTAGCTTTTGAATTAGAAACATACTATGCTTACAAATCTTATGCTAGTGCCAATGAAATTATACTCTTTTTCTCCACTTTGGATCTGATGTAAAATATATGTTATTCACACCTTTTTTTGTGGTATTTTGTTTGGTATAACTTATGGTTACCTAATCTCGAAAGGTGCTATGCAAAAAAAAAATAAAAAATGCTGAATGTTGGTTTTGAACAGATGCAATCTGGATTGTGTATTTGTGTTTCTTAATCCATTACTATATCCAGTCACAATTAGTGAATCTGAGCTGAGAGTGCTATTGTGAGTATTTCTAATGGCTCTCTTTCTTTGCTTCTTTGATGAACAAAATCTGATTTCAATGCTATATGTTTCAGGACATGTGTCAGTTTCTTCACTTTGCACTTTGCTTTCTGGAAATAAAAATGCTTCCTTTTGTTTTCCTTATCTGGAACAGAATAAACAGATTGCCCTTTCTCTGCACTCATGACTCATAACATCATTTCTTACGTTACGTAGCACTATTATCACTGCTATTATGACTGTATTTGCATTGATTCGGAGTATCATGTTAAATCCTGCATTCTTCTGTCTCTTGCTTCGCATAAAGTTAATGAGTACTCCATCTTCTACAAAGTTTCTTTTTAATGATGATCTTCTACAAAGTATACAGGAGCTCCATCTTCTACAAAGTTTCTTTTTAATGATGATCTTCTACAAAGTATACAGGAGCTTAGAAGCCAGGGAACGGGAATGTGACCACGTTCTACGTTCCCATGTTCCACATTCTAGGAACGTCCACGTCCCGGGAACGCAAATGTTCTCGTTCCCACGTTATAAAATAACACTCCAAGTTCCTATTCCCGTTCCACGTTTCCGTTCCTCGGTGGGAACATGACTACTAAGTACATGAGTAAATCCTAAATGATAGTGGTGGCAGCAACTGTAGTTTCATGTCTCTTTCTCTCTCATGTTCCTTCACAAGTAATCTTTTCCAGAGATCAGATTTCTCTCATGTCAACATTTGCTTGTGCTGTCTGTCCAGTAGAGGACTGTGAAAAGCTGGATTCCTGTCTTCCTAGCTCCTAATAATGCTTGTTGAGGACAGCCAGGAATATGACTCGTCTTTATCAGGATGAAATGCTCTTTTTCGGGGATAAGATGAAATGCTCTTGTTATCTGTGTGATAGTTGGTCAGTGCAATCATGTTAGGCTGGTAGCTGGTTAGTCCCAGTTTTGATTAGACAGCATATTTTGCTTTGCAATTATCACAATAGATCAGAAATGTTCTTGCTTTTTCATTCTATACGTCTCGTCTGCATTTGCATCCACACTTGTAGTCTTGTTGTGATGTCTATCGCCAATTGGTTTCCTTCTGAGGGATGCTAAACAGTTGCTATTCGTAGCACTTCTTACTATCTTACTGCATGATCAATATCTGTACTAACCGTGGCATCCTCTAATTGTTCTCTCTGGTGTCCTTGCTCTGTACTGTTACTATCTGGGCTTATGGTTTTGCTGGAGCTTTTATGTGCCTCCACCCAGCACCTAGTCCGCTCTGTTCGTTTGACTTATTAGTCGGCTTATCAGTCACTGAAACAGTATTTTTATCTAAAAAAACAGTCAAAAACAGTATCAGCCGGCTTATCAGCCACCAAAATGACCAAACGAACAGACTGCACATGCCGCCTAACATGACCTTGGACACGCACGTGGTTTCGGTTTATATGGGATGGTAATCTGTTGAATCAGTTTAGGTTTCCTCCCTTGGTCGCCAGGGTTAGGTCCTGTGGCTCCGTAGGCATTTCGTGTGGAAAACCACATAAATGCTATTTAGTCTTTAGAGTGCTGGACCAGGTAAAGTTGAAAGCCTACTTGCCTTGTAGTGAATGTGTCCTGCAAGTTTGCTCCTTTGCTGATGCCCGAGTTTTGTCAATTTGACACCTAATTCCTTAACGTCATGTTTGGCTAATGGTTTCTACGACTGATATTGTTTTGCTGTGAGAGAAAAAAATTGCACCATGCCGAATAATCCGGACTCCTAAATTCAAGCGACCATATAGATCATTTTAGAGACAATGCTCTGCTCGTTCTATCTTCCGAGCTGCTGCTCCATGGATGCAATTGTTTGGGCGATGGAAGTTGCAGGTAAGAACGTGCTTTGCCCCGGTTTGCCACCAGGAGATGGGCCTGGTGTGACCCCACGCTATGCGTTGTAGAATGTGCCTGTGCCGATGTGGAGATTGAATATTCTGTCCATCACGGGGGCCGGTGACGATGGCCCATGGGGTGTTGATTGGGAACGGGAACAGCTCGATGCGTCGGGAAATTATGGGGGTTTGTTAGGATTTCGATTAAGATGAATAGTTCTGTTTGTCTTGGGGCAGATCTCACTGAGACTGAGTTTTTGTGTGGTTGGATTGGATGGATTAGCTCTCCGTGTTGCCAGTCTAGAATGATTTTCATTTGATCTCCTTAGATTCCTCCTGCCTACTCTACGTCGCATGTGTTAGTTTTGGGGGTAGCGTTATCTGCACACAGGCTCGAGCTGTGTGAACTGTGAAGGCGTGAAGCAGAACCAACTTCACATGTGTTAATCCGGCTCGGTGCTCCTCCGTCTAACTTTTTGTCTTGGCATTTTGGTAATGATAATCTCTCTCTCTCTCTCTCTATATATATATATATATATATATATGTTGAGCTTAGCATGTGCTGTAGCTGTAGTAGGAGTAGCAAGCAGCACCCGTTTGGAGACACTGACAATCATGTTGTATAATTGAATCAGCGTCACCTCTTGATGCGGCGTCGAGTTCACAGGACGCAGCTGGCTGCTGCTGGGTTGCCTACTGGGCGCGAGGCCAGGGCCAGGAGACGCCTCTGCTAGCCCTAGCTAGTACCCAACAAAAATGCTAACGGCAGCGAATGGCTTTCGGGCGACACGAGAGCACAGTCGCATCAAGTACTGCCGGTCAAACATCTGCCGACGATCGAATGAAGCCGTACGTATGCACTGGTACCCCAGTTTTCTTCTTCTTTAAATAAACTTCACTAAATTTATATAGACAGAATTTTGATTAAACTTAAAATTATTTAAAACTTTGTTTTTTCGAAGGACGAGGAATTACTGGTACAACTTTGGGATGTGCTGCCGAACGAACGTTCTATCATAGAACGGACGTTCGAGCGGCCTAGTACGGTCCCGCACCGCACGGGACGCACGGGCCCGCGACACCCCCACCACCCCTCCGCGCGCGTGGCCCTACTCCTCCGACTGGATCCGCCGCCCCCACCTCCTCCGCGCGCGCGGCCCTGCTCCTCCGACTGGATCCGCCGCCGCCGCTGTACCCCTCTGAAACAAAACAAAAAAACATCAGAAAACGTTGATAGAAAAACAATAAATCGATCTAATTTTGAAACATCAGAAAAACAACACTTGCAACATGTATCTAATAGCACATGAAACATGTGTCTGTACCCCCTAGCTGTAACACCAGATCTAAATTTATGAAACAAACTAAAAAATGAAAATGAAACATTGGATCTGGAGGGGTAGGACAACATCAGAGAAACATCATCATCATATGTTGCGAAACATTAAAAATGAAAAACTGAAACACCAGTAAAACATTTAGAAAAACATTAGATTCGGAGCGGGGTACGAGGGGGAGGGGACACATCAGAGAAACATCTCATCATCTATGCGTGAAACATTGACAATGGAGCACTGAACCACCGGCGGAACATCACAGAAACATTGGATCTGGAGGGAGTAGGGGCAACATCAGAGAAACATCGTCATCATATGTTGCGAAATATTGAAAATGAGAAACTGAACCACCAGTAAAACACTTAGAGAAACATTAGATCCAGAGCGGGGTAGGAGGAGGGGCAGGGGACACATCAGAGAAACATCTCATCATCTATGCGTGAAACATTGAAAATGAAGCACTAAACCACCGGCGGAACATCACAGAAACATTGGATCTGGAGGGGGTAGGGGGCAACATCACAGAAACATCATCATCATATGTTGCGAAACAATGAAAATGAGAAACCGAACCACCGGTAAAACACTTAGAGAAACATTATATCCAGAGCGGGTACGAGAAGGGAGAGGGGGCAACATCAGAGAAGCATCTCATCATCTGTGCGTGAAAACATTGGAAATGGAGCACTGAAACACTAACGCAACATCAGAGAAACATTGGATCCAGAGGGGGAGGCAACATCAGAGAAACATCATCGTCATGTGTGACGGAGTAACCCAGAGGGGGAGGAAGAAAGGAACAGGGAAGGAGCGCGTAGGGGGGAGGGATCCGGTGGATCCATGGCCGTCGTCGTCCGATCCGGCGGATCCACAGCTGTTGTCGTCGTTGGGCCATGGATCCGGTGGATCCACGCCACCGCCGCGGGATCCGGTGGATCCATTGCCGTCGCCGTCGGATCCGGCGGATCCACGGTCGTCGTCGTCGCTGCCGCCGTTGCAGCAGCCGCCTCATCTGCCATGGCTGCAGCAGCTGCATCCGCATCCTCAGCAGCCGCCGTTGCACCAGATCAGAGGAGGGCGTGTGGGTGCAGGAGAGAGAGAGGAGGGAGTGAAAGGGGGGCAGGCGGAAATGACGATACGGGGGGCGCGGGGTGGATTTGGGGGTGGGGTACGCGCGGGCCACCGGAGAGTACGAGTATCATCTTCCCGCCCCGCGGCCTTTCCTGCATTCAGGTTCGTTGTTGCCGTCACGTGAAAAAGATGATGTCGACCTGGAGCATCGTCCCGCATCGGCACTCGGCGCTCGGCAGCAAGATGCATGGGAGTGCATGTACCCGCGCGGGCGCAGGCGGGCAGGCACAGGACTACTGTCCCGCAAAGCAGATGACGATGAGGCAAACAAAAAAGAAAAGAGGCCGCGTAAAAGTCGACTAGGTCAGGTGGCGCGCTTCGCCGCGCCCGTAGGGTAGGGCGAACACACGTTTGTTGTCTAGGAACATGACGGGAGCATAGATCATGCACCTGTGTGTAAAAAAGTTTTCAAATGCCATTTGTAGGTCATAAAGCACATCATGTTAACAGAGTTTTACGATGCAAAGCGATTTGAAGATAACATGAATCTTTTATGTTTTGTCGCTTAGAAACCAGATCATATTAGCAGACTTGTACGATACAATATAAATGTGGAGACAACAACGACAACATAGGGCTAAGCCATAGAAGGTAACATTATACAACGGACATGTTTCATCTTTTCTTGTTGAAAACAACAGTTTGCATGTTTACTTTTGCAAATTGAGGGCACAACTGGAGGGAACTTCAAACCACCCCATACAACAAAACTAAGGATGAAAACATGAATTAAAATAAGTTTTAGCTTCTTTATACAACAAAAATACAAAATTTTAATGAGTAACTGCAGTCCTCTTAGAATGTTTTCTTCTTACAAACTGGACAAACAATGATTACAAAAATGAACTTTGGAACCTTAACCCCTGATGAGGCAATGAGTTGTATAAACTGTACTCGTGTCCATGTCTGAAAGGGGAATATATCAATATGCATATAGAGAGAGAAAACATGAGGCGATGAGTTTAAATTGAATATATTAGGGATCATATCAGAATCAAATTCAACATAATAGCACAGTAAATCAGATGTTAGAATTATATGGCAAGCACCATAGTCATTCATACCAGTGTCAGGCATATCAGTGCAAAAGCATCATATGTAGTAAGGGCAATGACCAAGGGTAGTGAGGTATCTCAATCAACATCTTTGTCCAGTCTAATGCAATTATAACATTGGTGGTGCAAGTGACCTCCAATAGTGCATAACTATAATGACTCTGTCTAACCTATGGTGATGTTCATAAAATATGCAAGTTTTAAAGTCTTGAGTCGAAGAAAATAAACCTAGAAGATTCAGAAATGCCGGATTCAAGAAGCCAAAATTGCAGGGATGCAAGGAAATAAAATCACCCGAGATGCATTAATAGATGTGTGGTGTACCAAAAATAGCAACACATGATACAGTAGACCAAAACTGGCATTATTAGATGCAAGGACATCCAAAACAACTACCTGAATCATAAACAAAACTTGTTTGAGCTAAAATGGCCACCTATGTTAATAATATATGATCAGTTCAGTATACAACCTAACATGAAAACAAGACGTGAAACCTAAAAATAACTAAATAAATTCAATACTCAAAGAAGCAAAAGGATAATTGTATTCACTGTTTAGCTGCATGTTAGATAGGAAACTGCAAACAGATATCCATTACAGAACTATTATGCAAGCATCCTTACATGTTCAGAGTAGGACAGAGAGACTAGTTTTAGCTTCAGTCTGTGCACAAAGCAACCAACGCACCAATCTATAACTAAACATATATGACTAATTGCAGGAAACAGTATGAATAGAGGAAGGGTATGTGACCAGAAAAAATAGCAAAACGTGAATAGCCCATCAAGACAAAATTCTAAAGAGTATCATAACAAATCTTCCATATACACAAGCTGCAAAATATGAATTTGAGCCGACAACTTACCACGTTAATATACTATATATTAAAAATAAAAAATGGTTGCCTAACACAAGAAGCATGATGGGGCAGAAATAGAACAAAGAGGTGAGCAAAAAATTTTAGAACTACAAAGGCAAGTAATGCTAAAATTCAAATGGAATCTTAATTTGGCATAAATATGCACTTTACATACCGGCTCAACTCATGTTGCCCATCTCAAACATGAGTATACATAGTATATTAACGTCTTGTAAGCATTGGCAGTGACCAAGTGATACTTGTAAGTCAGTTCATTGCCCAAAAATTGTAGCTAGGTTTGGTGTCTATTTTCTAGTGGTTCAAAAATAAAATTTCTTGAACTGTAATGAATACATAACTGAAACAAAATAGGGCCGGAGTACCTCCTCAAGCCGAGCTCGATAGATGAGGTAGTACTATTTTTTATATTCCTAAGTAAAATAATCTCATGTTAAAATGCAAAATAACCAACTTACGAAAACATTAGGTTAAGCTTTTCTACGCAAGAACATTGGTATGGTCAGTTCCAGAAAACCACGTGATGAAGCAAACCAATTGTAATGTGTAATAATTCCTTAACATTATCTATATGAGTTTGTCATGAGCATTGCTACAGCTGAAATTGACCTCACATCCTCTCGGCATGTGCTTGACCCTCTATACTTGGAGGTGCCCTGCAAAAATGCAGTGCTCAGCTGTGTGCTGCCGCAATAGAGCAGTATGCAGTGTAATAATATACATTAATAACTGAATATTATATATTATATAGTCCATTATATGCATTATGATATTACTAACTGAATACGCTGACCATGTAGAGGTTATATTGCACAAATAGAATCTCAAAATAGAAGAGCAAAACTTGTTTAGATCATTGAAGGTGTCATATTTAGGACTAAAATTCAGGTGTGCAAATATAGAAGAGAAAAGATGCTTTTCAGCTTGTTCTCCATATGTATAGGAATAAAGAATATAAGTTGCCGCTGGACACAAGTATGCAGTGGCAGCTGCTATGGTGGCGAAACAGGGGTGGACCCATGGCATGAGTGCTAGGCTGATGTTGACGCGGACCAACGGGACTACGGGAGGCAATGCGAAAGTGGCTTTGCCTACATCGTCGTCATTCCAATTAAAGCAAAAATCGAGAACACTGCAGAAGAAAAGAAATGAATTTGTACCTTCATATGCAAGAGCAACCTTGACGGGGTTTGTTGGTCAATCACGCCTACCTTGTGGATCTGTAGCAAAATCATCAGGAGCATATTTCCAAATCAATCTAAAGAAGATATCTGAATCCAATGATCCACCACCGAGTCTCATAATCCTGAGAAGAGAGCTTCTATGACAGCTTTGAGGAAGACGAAGTGAGTGATGTCTGATAGGTTCGTAGGATCGTCTAGGAGCGGATCCAGTGGATAGATAGTTCGGGTAGTAGTAGTAGATGCAGTTCATATGCCGTGTTCAGAGAAAGAGAGAGAGAGAGAGAGAGAGAGAGAGAGAGAGAGAGAGGGTACAGACCAGAGGGGTCGACGGGGGGAGGTGCAGTAGCGGCGGCGGCGTTAGGGTTGGAGCCGCCGTCGGTCATGGGCGTCGATGTCCCGTTAGCCGTCGTCTCTGTCGTCATCTGGGTGCTCGCCGTCGGTGGTACTTCCCGCCGCTTGCAGCGCCCCCTATAGATCGGTCTAGGGTTTAGGGATGTCGGTGGGGTGTGGCGGCGCACAGGTGAACCTTGGATTGCGTGCTCTGCGCCCCGGCCCCCACCTTCCTTATATAGCACTGTACGACGGGGGCCCACCAACCACATGGTTGGACGCCCCCGATCAGGGCGTGACCTAGGGCCCGTTAGTCCGTTGGGCATAACGGGAAGAGATCTAATTCCAACATTCTCCCCCTAGATCTCATACAATTCTTTTAATTTTTCAATTCTATTTCGAGTTCAATATTCCAATTCTTTTCAATTCCATCACAGATCAGTATATAGAGCATGCTTCATCGTCACAACAATTCATGTCGTTAGACTCACAGCTACTACATGCCTTTCTATTTTGGAATGAACATTTCATCATTCTGAGCCCTTCTTATTCTTCGGGAATCATAGGCTCTCCCTTAAACCCATGCCGGCTATGTGTCCTCTGAACACACTGGGTGGAAGGCCTTTTGTGAGCGGATCCGCTAACATCTTTTCTGTTCGTATATGCTCAAGATTTATGATATGATCCCGAAGTTTATCTTTCACAACATAGTACTTTATGCCAATGTGTTTGGCAGCACCACTTGACCTATTGTTGTGAGCATATTCTACCGCTGGGTTGTTGTCACAATACAACAACATCGGTCTTTCTATACTTTCAATTATTTTCAATCCGGGTACAAATTTCTTCAACCAATTTACCTGCCCCGAGGCCTCATAACAAGCTACAAAATCGGCGTACATTATCGAGGATGTAGTCACTGTTTGTTTCGAACTTTTCCACGATATCACTCCTTTAGCAAGAGTAAATATATATCCTGATGTGGACTTCCTTTCATCTCCAGCATAGTCAGAATCTGAATACCCCTTTATGCACAGGGAATCAGATCTTTCATATGTCAACATGAGACCTTTCGTACCTTGCAAATAACGCAAGACTTTCTTCACTAGTTTTCAATGTTCAATTCCTGGATTCTTTTGATATCTGCCAAGTAACCCGGTAACAAAAGCTATGTCAGGGCGTGTACACATTTGAGAATATTGTAAACTTCCAATTGCCGAAGCATACAGTACCGCTTTCATTTGATTAATTTCATATTGATTCTTGGGACACTGATGTTCCCCATATTTATCGCCCTTGACAATCGGAGCAGGAGATGGACTACACACATGCATACTGAATCTTTTCAGAACCTTTTCTATGTATGCCTTCTGCGATAATCCCAATACCCCTTTTCTTCTATCTTGATGAATCTCAATTCCCAAGACAAACAAAGCTTCACCGAGATCTTTCATATCAAAGTTCGAGGACAAGAATTTCTTCGTCTCCAATAGTAGGTTGACATCATTACTAGCAAGTAAGATATCATCTACATACAGGATTAGGAATATATATTTCTTATTCTTGAATTTCACATAGACACAATTGTCCTCGACATTTTCTTTAAACCCAAAACCCTTTATAGTTTTGTCAAACTTCAAGTACCACTGTCTCGAAGCTTGTTTCAAACCATAAATTGATCTTTTCAGACGACATCCCATATTCTCTTTTCCTTTTACGACAAAACCTTTCGGTTGTGCCATATAGACATTTTCATCCAAATCCCCATTTAGGAATGCTGTCTTTACATCCATCTGATGTAATTCTAAATCGTAGTGAGCCACAAGTGCCATGATGATTCTGAAAGAATCTTTACAAGAAACTGGGGGAAAAGTTTCATTGTAATCAATCCCTTCTCTTTGGGTAAAACCCTTAGCCACAAGTCGCGTTTTGTGTCTTTCAATATTCCCTTGGGAGTCGTATTTCGTCTTGTAGACCCATTTGGATCCTACTTTCTTAGCTCCTTTAGGAATATTTTCTAGAACCCAAACTTTGTTGGTATTCATAGATTTCATCTCATCTTCCATGGCCTGAAGCCACTTCGATGAGTGTTCGCTTCTCATGGCTTCTTCAAAAGTTATAGGGTCATCTTCCATATGATATTCTTCAGTTTCATAGATTTCATAATCATCTGGAATAGCTGACCTTCTAGTTCTTTGAGACCTTCTAGGGGCCTCTGGCACTTGGTCCACTGTGGGCTGTTGTTGTTCTTCCTTATTAGCAACATCTGATTCTATAGGCTCCTGATGGACATGTTCCTCTTGTTCATTCGTTGTTGCTATGGGAGAATTCACAACAGGCGTTGTTACCACAGTATCCTGTACTGCTGGTACAACTTCGATAACAGGTAACGTAAAATATGGTTCTTCAACCATCGGAGTGGGTACATGTACCCGCTTCTCCTCAAGTCTAATTTCACGTGTTACCTTGCTCTCCCTGATCATGTCATTCTCCAAGAACACAACGTGTCTTGTTTCAACAAATTTCGTGTATCTATCAGGATAATAGAATCGATATCCTTTCGATCTTTCTAGATAGCCAATGAAATGGCAGCTGACAGTCTTGGAGTCTAACTTTCCAATATTTGGGTTAAATACCTTTGCCTCAGCTGGACAGCCCCACACACGTAAGTTCTTAAGTGAGGGTTCTCTTCCTGTCCATAATTCATACGGTGTTTTCTGCACCGACTTGCTTGGTACTCGATTAAGTATATGAATGGCGGCTTTCAGTGCCTCCATCCATAAACCAACTGGTAGTGTGGAGTAACTCATCATGCTTCTCACCATATCCATTAGGGTACGGTTTCTTCTTTTAGCCACTCCATTCTGCTGAGGCTCCCCCTGTGTGGAGTATTGAGCGACTATGCCATTTTCCTGTAGGAACCTTGCAAAGGGACCTGGAATTTGGCCATACAGGGTTTGTCGCCCGTAATACTCTCCACCACGGTCTGATCGAACTATCTTTATTTTCTTGTTGTGTTGATTTTCAATTTCGGCTTTAAATATCTTAAATTTATCCAATGCTTCTGTTCTTTCTTTAATTGGATAAATATAGCCATAACGAGAATTGTTGCACCTGAATCAATCCACCAAGAGGTATTCGAATAACATAAAAACAGGGATTCATCTACAAATGTGATAGTGTCATCACCTTTCTTTAGTAGCTTTTTCAGGTAGACAGGGCAATCTCTCTTGTAATGCCCTCTCTTGAAGCATTCCTTGCACTGGTCTTTCTCAGCATTGCCATATTTTCTATAGTCCTCATCGTGAGAGTCCTTTTCTTTTCCCTTTGCAAGTGTGTTTTCTTGTGGCTTGGAGGGAGAGCCTTTATTCCACTGGGGTTTCCCCTGTGGTTTCTTGTAAAAGTTCTTTCTTTTATTGTCCTTCACAAGATGAGCTGAGTCATCCTGTGAGGACTTAAGTCTCTCTTCCTCCTGGACACACATTGCAATGAGCTTTTCAATGTCCCAGTTCTCAGGCATCATATTGTAATTCACAGCAAAAGTTTCGAATTCTTTTGGCAGTGAAAGAAAGACCAAGTGGATGAGGAACTTGTCATTGATCCCCAAATCCATAGTCTTTAATTTCGATGCCATGGTATGTGCTGACGCACACCACCACCATTGTACTTCTCAGATACAAGTTTATGTATCATTGTGCTTGTTGTGGCCTTAGAAGACCCACTAAACTGGCTCTTTACCCTTTCAAGGTAATCAATGGCGGTGATGTATTCTGGGATTAACCCTCGGATTTGGTCTTCAATGGTGGCTTTCGCCACCAACAGGCATTTTCTGTTGGATTGAATCCAACGCCTGTGTTCGATGTCATATTTCATCCTGACTTCTGCAAAATCACGCTTTCGGGCGTGAAAAGCTTCGTCAGTTTCATCAGGTCGCTTCTCCGGTTCCTCTGGAATAGTAGGACACGGTGAAGTGATGGCAAGATCAATCTCTGCCAGTGCAAGTTCCAACTCGTACTTCTCCCGCCATACACGGTAGTTGGTACCGTTGAGCGGAGGAATGTTGTTTATGTTCACCATTCCTTTAACTCCTGAAATTTATCCAAAGAAAAGTGAGAAACATTCATCATGAAATTGCATGCCTTAACTTAACGTTGGTTAAAATTAAACATACAATTCATCTATGCAAAATTTTATACATCACCGTTGGGCATAAGTAAAATAAATGCATAGCTTTTCATTATAATAATGTTATTAACAACATTGGTCAGAAAATAACAATATTATAATCTCAACAAAATTATCGAAAATTCATGATTCACTCAAAATTAAATTATCCTGTTGGTTCAAATTTAATTAAGAGAGAAATTCAATATTTTCTTCGCAGCGGAAACAATTAAAATTGTTCATACTCTTATTTTCCAGAAAATTCAATTTGTATTATTCTCTAAACAAAATATCGTTGGATAAAATTTGTATAGAGAATAATCCATCAAATTTCAATTCAAATACAAAGGGAATTCATAACTATTTGTGGAAAATAGAATAAATGAAATTGTTTGAAATATTATTTTCCATAATGTTCTTCAAGTGATTATTCTCTGAATTAAAATTATCGTTGGATAAATTTGTTCAGAGAAACAATTCACCAAAAATTTCAGTTCAAATTCATTTAAATATCAATTCAATTTTCTGGAAAATAAAAAATTGGAAATTTCACTGTTCATTCTCGGGTTAAGGTCAAACCGAACGGCCCAAAAGCCAATGCGGCCCACCTGCCGCGCGCGGGGGCTCCCCTTCTCCCCTAGGCCGCAACGTGGGCCTGGACCGGAAAGGGGAATCCCGCCTGGCTCAATTCGGCCCAGCCGAATGGGGACGGCCGCGGACCGTTGGATCGAGGGTGTCGGGGATCGGACGGCTGCGCGTCGATCTCGCGGGATCAAAACCGCCGACGGCCGCGTCCCCCCCCCCCCGAACCCTAATCATTTCACTCTTCCTCCCTCCCCTTTCTCCTCAGAGCGCGACGGCGAGGGACAGAGAGGCGGCTGCGTCGGCACGGCGAAACTGCCGGCCGGAGAGAGACCGAGGGACCTCCCTCCTTCCTTCCTCTCCCCCCCCCGCGCCGCTCCTTTCTCTTCCGCCGCGTGAGCAGCAGTGAGCAGCGGCGGCAGTGGCCCATGGCGCGGCGGCGGTGTCCCGAGGGACCCGACCGGGAGGGGCCCGCTGGCGCAAGCGCCGCCGTAGCGCCGTTGTAGGACCCCCCGCCGGCGTGCGAGCTCGCCTACGGCTGAGCTCGTCGCCGTCGGGCGACTCTGCGGCTGTGCCGTTTCGTCGGCAAGGCAGAGGTAAGGGTGGGGTTGTTCTTACGGTTGGGTTTCGATTTGGGTTCGGTTCTTGATTCGGATCGGGTTTTCCCTAGCGAGTTAGGGTTTCGTTCAAGCCGATCCGTGGTTCTGTTCTCGTTCTTCGTCCCTAACCCCTCTGTTCTTGCGATTTTAGAGTTAGGGTTTCGATTTGGTGAGCCGAGTGGGCTCGGATCCAAGTGGATCCCCTTCGTAGGAGGCCACTGATACCATTGATAGGTTCGTAGGATCGTCTAGGAGCGGATCCAATGGATAGATAGTTCGGGTAGTAGTAGTAGATGCAGTTCATATGTCGTGTTCAGAGAGAAGAGAGAGAGAAGAGAGAGAGAGGAGAGAGAGAGAGAGAGAGAGGGTACAGACCAGAGGGGTCGACGGGGGGAGGTGCAGTAGCGGCGGCGGCGTTAGGGTTGGAGCCGCCGTCGGTCATGGGCGCCGATGTCCCGTTAGCCGTCGTCTCTGTCGTCATCTGGGTGCTCGCCGTCGGTGGTACTTCCCGCTGCTTGCAGCGCCCCCTATAGATCGGTCTAGGGTTTAGGGATGTCGGTGGGGTGTGGCGGCGCACAGGTGAACCTTGGATTGCGTGCTCTGCGCCCCGGCCCCCACCTTCCTTATATAGCACTGTGCGACGGGGGGCCACCAACCACATGGTTGGACGCCCCCGATCAGGGCGTGACCTAGGGCCCGTTAGTCCGTTGGGCCTAATGGGAAGAGATCTAATTCCAACAACGTCCCCAGTGATGGTGGGCCGGAGCCGGCGTTGGCGCGGATCGGACGTGCGGAGGCGACCGACCGCAAAGGCATCGGCTCACGCTGCTGCCGGGGGAGAGGAAGCGGAGGTGGAGGTAGAGCGGTGGCGGCGGGGGCGAGCCGGAATCGGCGCGGATCCGACATACGGAGGCGGTGATGGCGAGGCCGTTGGGCGCCGCACCCACGCGCGCTGCAGCGACTGCAGGAGAGGAGGAGATGGTGGAGGCGGAGCAGTGGTGGCAGACGGGTGCGGCATCCGGGCGCGTGGCTGCTGAGGCGGAGACAGCGAGACTGGAGGGAGGAAAAGGATGGAGCAGCGGAGGCTGCGAGGTGCCGCAAAAAAATTTTTTGGCTCCCTATTTTGTAGAGACCTAGGCGGCGTAATAAATTTGGAAAACGCAAATGCACGCTGACACACGCACGCACCTCGTGGACACGCTTAATTGGACAACAGTAATCCTAGAGTAGCTGAATCGTTCTCATCACGCGGATGCTATGCGCTATATGAATTTTCATATATATTCCGAGCCGTGGGCAGAGATGAGATGAGATCACCCGAAATATCTCGCGTCAGTGTCGAACCCAAAATCAGGCCGCGCCTCCTCCTCAAAGACCATGGTCGCGGCCTGAGGTGGTTGACCCTCGTTAATGGAACGCGATGATTTTGCCGATCGTGGCAAAATCAAAGCTGAGGAAGGAGACGGAGGCGACCTCGTTAATGGAACGCGATGGTTGGCGCCTGTGTGTTTCTTGGTCTCGGCGGTGGTTGGACCAAGCGCGGGGTCAGGGTCACGCCATTGAATCCAACTCGAACCGTACACTGCTTTTACCGACAAATGTACACTGGTACTGTACTGCAAGAGGTGCGGGTGCATCACCTGATGACGTTTCTCGTGTTGTTGGAAATGAATGGGGGCAATGGCACGGCCTCAGACGTCGTGTGCTCGATCGTTCATTCATGCAACCACCTGCTCCTGATGCTGCAGTCAACAGCTGTGGTTGCCAAACACTTTGACTTGTACCACAGAGGTTGGCTAGCTCGCTCGTCGACTGTAAAAAAAAATCATACTCCGTACTGTATGGTTTGTGCCATCGGGTAGAGGAACCATCGCTGACTCCAGGCACTGCAAACACATCACAAGTCTGCTCCCCTGGTACTACAACCAGAGTCTGCTCCACGTCCACGTCGACGGGAGACGGGTCGAGACTCGACACCTCTGACTACCCAAACAGAGGCTGATCAAAGTCACGAGGCGGCAGGCGGCCAGCCATCCCAGCACTCTTGTCTCTTCTCCTGCCTTCCTTCCCCCTCTCTTCGCCGGCGAACTCCTTTCTTTCCCCTTCCCGGTTCCGCTTCCGCCCCAGCGTTCAGAAGCGTAGAAGAACAACTTCTCCGCTTCTCAGCTCTCCCCTCCGCCTTCGCCTCTTCTGTTTTGTTTTATCTGCTGCCGCGCGCGGTACACGACCATGGATCTTCGAGAGATAATAACAACTTAAAAATCCAATCCTGCTTCCTGCAGCAGCCTCCAAACTTGCGACTCTCCCTCTATTGCGTGTGCCGTCAGCCGTGTAGGTGTAGCCTCCACCCTCGCTCCGCTTTGGTTGGATTCTTGTTGCCGCTTCTCCTCGTGATCGGCCGCATTGAGTTGAGCGATTCTTCTCGTTTGCTTTGCTGGACGCCGCCTGCGATAGCGGTACTACTATTGACTGCGCGCTTTCGGCGCTTCTTGTCTGCCGCCTTCCCAATTTGCTCTTATCCGGACGGAGCAATACGATTGATCCCTTTCCGTTTCTTGGATTAGCTCCGTTTATTAGGTATCTTTGGTGGCCATGGTGGAGCAATCGGCGATCACCGCCACTGCCGTGGAGCCTGGCATGGAGCGGGGCGACGTGAGCGGCGGCGGCGGCGGCGGGAGGCGGCTCGTGGGGGAGAGCTCGAACGAGGAGGAGGAGGGGAGCCAGCGCTTCTCGGATGCTCAGGACCGGTCCTGGCACTCGCACTCGCGGCAAGGCTCCGCCTTGGAAGTCTGTACCTCCACGTCCGCCCCCATCAGCTCCGGCGGCGTGGACACGGCCACCGAACGCGGCGGCAGGAAGTCGTGCGTGTCGGAGTGCTCGCTGGACGACGACGTCGTCGACCTGGAGGCCGGGCTGGCCGAGATCACCAAGGCCAGCCCGGAGGACAAGGCCGAGAGGAACTGCCGCATCTGCCACCTCGGCCTGGACAGCGCCGCCGCCGAGTCCGGCGCCGGCATCGTGCTCGGCTGTTCCTGCAAGGCTGACCTCTCCCGTGCCCACAAGCAGTGCGCCGAGACCTGGTTCAAGATCAGAGGCAACAAGTAAGCTCACTCACTGCTAACATCCGCTTTGCATGATTGCCTTTTTTTTTGGATGTCATGATTGCCTTTTGCATGTTAAGCTTATTACAGTTACAGGTTCGAATTAAAATATCTTCATGTGTTTACGAGTTCTTTGCAACTGCAAACCTGGCTTTTGTGATGACAAAAAAAACATAGGATGTGTCTGCACCCAACTTGTGGCTAAGGAATCTGTAATAAGAATTTGATAGTTTGCTTTAACTAGGTGGTTCATAAAGGGAGATGAGGTGGTGGGGATAAAGTGGAATCGATTGTAGTTGATTCGTAGGTTATGGAAGGGCTTGTAATGCCCATATATATGATGGAACATTGGATAGTGGATAAAGTAGGATTCCCTCTTTCGGTCTGACTCTCTTGCAGATTCTTGTGTAGTTCTCTAGATTCTTGCGTCACTTTGTTATGGTGGTCCTGGTGCCATCGTGTCGGCTTCCACCCAAGTGTTTAACTCATGAAAATAACTTGTCATAGTTCACCCAAGATGGGTGTGCCAGTAGTTCCTTTAGGCTGAGAATTCTACATATAGGATCGCTTGGCTTATCAGCCACGGTACAATGTTTTTATCTCACAACAATACAGCCAAAAACAGCATCTGCCAGCTTTTCAGCCAAACGAACAGGCCGTTCCGGTTATAGAATCCAAATATTCAGCAAAGTTTAAAACAGCTGTGCTTTCCTTGTCAAACATTATTCAGAAGATGCTTACGACTGTATCCAAACGAACAGCCAAGTTTATAAGGGTTATAAGCACTACCGGTCACTGAATCCAAATATTTGCTCAGCAGCTGTGCTTTCCTTGTCAAACATTATTCAGAAGATGCTTAATCTAAAGGAGTGTATAGAGTGGCAAGTGCAGTTTCCCGTCACAATCAGGTATATAAATTCTAGATTTGTATAGAGTTACAAGCTCAATTGGAAATGCTGGGCACCCCTCAAATTGAAATTTTTTCTCTGGCTGAGGATTAAAGGTAGCCATTGGACCGCCAATTGTTGACTGCACCATGGACTTGTAGCAAGTTCTGGTTGTCAACTCTGTGATCAGGAAGACCGAGATGTGTGATCACCTCTGTTCCTGTTCATACACGCTACAAATATGGTGTAACATCCTGTCAGGGCTAGGAGTGACATGTCCCTAACCGTCAAAGAACCAAATGATATAGGATTGGTGGCTACAATTACGTGGGGCTTAGAGTCGGTGTCAAAACAGAAGGTGTTTGACTCAGGGCTCTGGATTGAAGCGGGTGCCACAAAGCTAGGCTGTTTAGTTCATACATGATGTTTGATTCAATCCCGCTAGCTAAGGTTGTCTGTTCATCTGTAATACATGAGCTTCTAGTGAACCAGGTTGACGAGCGGTGATGCTATGCGTGTTGTAACAAACTCTTCTATCTTAATACAAAGATAGGCAGGCCTCATGCGTGTTCTAGAAAAAAAAGTCCAGATTTGTGGTTGGCAGTTATAGTAAAATGAAGTGGGAAAAGGCACATTCCATAAGAGGAGAACCTGAGTTTAAGGTACATCAGTAGAGCCTTATTTCTTGACTTTCTCTGGTGCACTCTCAGATTTTTCATCAACCATGTCTGTAGATCAAACATACATGAAAAATAACTTTACACCAACCTATCATCTTGAAGAAACGTCAATTAAGAAAAAGGATGTGTCAAGTGCCTTCAATTCAAATGCAAACATTCAGATGAATTTTGGGTGGTGCGAGTGCAGACTTTGTCCATTACTTTGATGTTCCCACATACCTATGATGTGTGTGACTAAATGTTGTACGGATTTTATAAAGTTCAGACTTTGTCCATTACTTTGATGTTCCCACATACCTATGATGTGTGTGACTAAATGTTGTACGGATTTTATAAAGTTCTACTTTCCAAAAGAATATATGCGTCTTTCCAAACCTCTTAGTTATTTCGATATTTTTTAAAAATTATGAAACTGAGTTTGTATTGTTATATGCATGATATCCCTAGAAACCCTGTCGTGTTTAATCACTTGAATTGAGGTAACCATGAGAAGCATATAAATTGAGTCAAGATAAAAATGCAAAGATGCACCAGTATCCTTACAAATCACTAAACATAACTTTGTTCCACTAGTTCAGATGAAACTAGGCCTATGTTTTCTGTTTATCTTGATTCAGTTTGTATCATATTAAAACTTTGTGTTGCTTGCAGTATAATATTTGACTAGTTGCGCATTATGAAATATGTTGCCCTGGTGTCATTTTAAGTAAATTTGCATCGCAGCATATTATCTGAATGCAAACAAGGATCAGTTGTTAAGTGTCTCCATCCCCTCTTTATTGTCTTAGGATCTGCGAAATCTGTGGCTCAACCGCGTCCAACATGGCAGGTTTCTGTGATGCGGACTTCATCGAGCAGTGGAATGAATCAAGCAACACCTCTGCAGCTGCCGAGGCAACAGCCACCGACCGTCGGAGATTTTGGCAAGGGCACCGGTTCCTCAACTTCCTTCTCGCCTGCATGGTGTTTGCGTTCGTTATATCGTGGCTCTTCCACTTCAATGTCCCTGGATGAATACTCTTGGTGCACACTGTTCTTAATAAAAGCTCCAAAACCGTGACAGACGAAGTATATGCAAGTTTCAGAATGCAAATTGGCTTACCATGAGAAAACAACTGGAGATGAACAAGAGTTGCTTTGGTGAAACGAAGGGTGGTGTTAATTTTGTAGAGTAGAACAACACATGCCGCAGAAAAAAAGGAAAGCAGGCTATTCTGTAAAGATTGGTTTGGATGGTGGTGAATGGGGAGTGGAAGATCTTATTTTCCATTGCGTCATGCTTGCATGATTTGTGTGCCATCTGGTTAAGTAGCTTATCAGATATTCTTGTCTTGCAGCTTAGTTGGTTACATTCTTTGTGGTGGAATATGTCTACCTAGGCTGAACAGTTTATGTGTTCGACTTTGCATAGGGAATCATATTTTCTTGGATCTGTTCTAGAAATAAATGATGCTATATGTGGTGGGCGGTGTACTCGTTGACAATGAGGTTCAAATAGGCCATGCAAGAGGCATTGCCGCCGAATCAAATAGGACATCCAAGAGGCAGGAGCGCTGCCGAATTTTCATTATTTAGGATAGGTTGCAGGACAGAATTTTTCCATCCTGTGGTCCTTCAATGAATCGAACCCGGTAAGGTATCGCCAGAGCACGTCTTTGGCTGGCAGGGGCTCCTGCCGAGCGGTTCCGACTCCGGCTCTCCTCGCTGTGCTACTGTGCTGTCCTGTGTGTTACTATGCAGGCTCCGGCTCCGGCAGCCCATCAGAGGGGAGCCAGAGGAGCCAGCTTTGGGAGGCTCTGGTGGTTTGAGAGCGAAAGGTCGACGTACCGAACGGCAGGATCAGTTTAAATAATCAGCAGTACCGATGTACTCCAGTCCAGCTCCAAATAGCCAAACGTGGGGCTGCGTCCAGTAACATGCATCTTGCCGCGATCGAAGGAAGATGCACTCGAGCCACGGCAATCAGCGCTTCTTAATTGCACAATATTTCAGATGAATCTTCTTCAAAGATGCGTGCAAGTAGTTGCAAAGTTGGCAACATTTTCTGGAATTGCACGGTAGAGGTAGCACAAGCTCAAATGCCATCTACTTACTATATTCAGAGAGATTCAGACTACAGCTATTGGCTATTAATTACGGCAGAAATGGGAAAGCTGTTACCATCGTGTAGACTGTAGATTGCGATTGATGACATAGTGGAGCAGAGCAACGGCCATATACTCCTCACAAGCCGTGCATTGCATTCGGTGTACGCACCTGCACGGCTGCACACCGCTGACATGGGTATGGGTATGATGTCACATGGCAGCGGCCAGCGGGTGCATGTGCTTTGCATCATCCGCTGGTCTCGCGGTATCCGCAGACACCAGTCAAGCGCTGCCTTTTTTTTTTCTTTAGAGCGCCATACCCGTGAGCGGGTGAGCCATTCAGGTCTCGTGAGCCCTGTGGACGGTGGTCTATTCCGTGTTTCGATTCGATATGCTGCCCGATCAGCTCGGATAAGTGGTGGTTGGACATTCAAAGGGGCATCACAGGGCTCCAACAAAAGAGAGCATTACCATTACACTTTCTCACGTTAAATTACGAATCAGCATAGATTAGTCATTACTTATGACCACAGATGAATAGTTTTTTTTTCGTTTTTCTTTTGGATCGAGAACACCTGAATCTAATCGATATTTACATCAAACATCAATTTCTCCCCCTAATATCACCGGTTCTGAAAGGTCTTAAGGATGCAAAACTGTAGCTGCGGCCTCTGAGGAAAGCCACGAAATTCTGATTCTATTACAGTTTCTACCACTACTTCAACGACTCATTTATCTGTCATCGTGCCATGGAGAGCACAGCAAAATGTTGCTGCAGCCATGCGGGTACCTGAGAAGCCTTTCGTCATTCAGCGATACAGATGCACGCCACACAATTTCTTTTGCCTCCCAGACTCCCCTGTAGATGTTGAAGACGATATAACAAAGAAAAGCTGCTGATCATGTCCCAGTAGGGGTGGCATCCGAGACAGTGTGGTTCGTGTCTTCTCCATGCTTTCCATTCATCTGTACTCGTTGTCGCTGAGATAATCAGAAAAGGATATATCAAGAAAGCTCAGTACCAAAAGCACAAGGTTATGATATAATGAGCTGCAAAACCAGTGATATAATAGCTCATTTTAATTTTGTATGCAGCCCTGAATTGAAAAATGAAAGGTGCCCCCCCAAACCATTTACGATAGTTCAGAAATTGTGAGGTGGTAAGAAATGTCCTATAGTACCCAATCTGTAGCATCGGCAGTGTTTCCATTTAACAATTTGTGGAACTCATCCATCATCCTCCCGTCCTTCTCAAGTTTATGAAGTTCTTCCTTCATCTTGCCGTCTTTATCCTTTGTGCTTACTGGAAGCAAAGACAATCCATTTGTACGATCTGGCATTTCTGCAGAATTACCACAAAAGTTTGTTACAGAATGCATCATATGGTTGATTTACATGACGCAGGAGGCTATAAGATTGTACCTGGCAGCTTCTTATCAACAAAGAACACAACCAAATTAACAGTGTACCTGTGGAAAGAGACTGTCAAAACACAAAAGGAAGGCAGATGCTACTCCAAGATAACCATATCACTGAAATTAGGTTTTGCCCTACCAAGCAACAACAACATCCACAGTGTAGTGCTTGCGAGAAGCAATTATAAGAAGACTCTGAATTATAGCCATCAGCCAAGAAAGGAGCTTAATCAACCTACAAGAACATGTGAAGGTTGAGTTTGTGGGGAACTAATTTGAAAAAATGTCACACAAATTACATGCATAACAAACAGGGGGAACACACATGATCGCCACAATAGATTTCCTACCTGTTTGAGCCATATTTATTGTATGTGCGCACGAAAACTAGGGTGAAGATCATGTGAGATGAAAATATAAGATCACCACAACCAAAAAGCACTCCACGAGGAACTGCAAGGCACAATTTGAGTCAACAGAACTTTCCACCCAGAACAGTAGGCCGACAACAGAAAACTTACAGTTAATCAGGAGCACTTCAAGTGCATTATTTGGTGGTGGGAGAGTGGCCAGTTTTGAGCCCTATGAAAGCAAAAGGTAAATGGTTTGGAAATTTTTTGTAAGCGACAGTCTTCACAAGTATATGTTTTAGCTAGAATGAGAAATCAAGGTTACCTCACGACAGTGATAATTGGGACCAGGAAGTTGAGTGGAATAGAATGTTATAATCCTTAAAAACTGTGAAGCCTGGACAAGAAACTATGATCACTTGTTGAAACATGGATACAATCTATACACCATCAACGATAAGACAATCAAACTTACAACTAGAAATGCCAGCACCCTTCGCCACAGTAGAACAGTGTAGAAACGTTTGCTATGATAAATAAAAGGGTGAAAACTCCACTGTAGTACAAAAAGAAAATTAGCACATACCAGGGCTCAAACAGGGACTAAAACATGATCAACCATAAATACGAGGATAAAAAATAAAAATAGCGCATACCATTACAGAAAAAATAGCATAAGAAAATTAGGAAAATATGCAATGGGCACTGAGAGCAAGTACAAACACAAGTCAGTGTAACAAAACATTATCAAACAAACATTTTGTAAGTATAGACATTAGGGATTTACATGAAACTTATCATCTAACCTTGACAAACATAGATAGTACCCTCAAAATGAGAGCTCGAATTTAACTAAAGCTAACTCATACTAGATGTTCCAATAATTTCATATGGTGGTTAATTGGCTCGTGGTCTTCATGCCGCAAAATCAAATTAAGTCTAGGTTTGACATATCAATCTAGATGACTACCACTTCTGATTTTACTGTTCAATGAGACTGATTGCAGCATATGCTGTTTAGTTTCAACACTAAACGCACACAAACATACTCATGGTACAAGTAATCAATATCAAACAGATAAACTGCAAAGTAAAAGGTCACCTACCAACAGAAAGGAAATGAAGATGAAAGTGAATACGCTCTCACTAAGATAACCTTTCTCTTGGCCAAGTTCCTGCCATATGGAGGTGTGTCACCAATGGCACAAAACAAATCAATGTTGTGTTGTATTTTATGAACATGAAACTGAATAAAGGCAGATGACATACTGGAAGGGCCATAAATCCCAAGTCCTGGAGCAGTGGTCCGGGCCGATGCAAGTAATGTACTCCTCGAGCAGCCAATCCATGGATGTACTAATTATAGGCAAAACGATTGCATAAATCTCCAAAATCATCCACTATTAAACTGATAAAAATATGTTAAGAAGTAAATTTTGAGACGACAATGCAGAATTACGAGATTATATTAGGAAGTTTCTGCAGCCTCAAAATGGAGAACCTGAAAGACTTTCTATTAGCAGGCAATTGGTCTGTTCCTTTGCTGCTTATCAATTGAACTAAAGAAGTAAGCCACTAGTTTCCAGTTCTACCAACTGTGGGCAGAGAAAAACCCAGTCTCTCCTGAGGTCTACAAAGCTCTTGGTTCATCAAATGAAGCAAAGTGCAAAACAGTTATACAATAGAAGCACCAGAAGATCTTCCAGTGAAAACAAAAAAATGATACAAGAGGAATGCAGATTGCTTGGATAAGCTACACAAAGATCAGACAAGCACAAAGGCCTCAATTACGTTAAATGAATAGAGAGGTTTAGAATCTCTAGAACCACTACACTGAATTCTCAAAATTTTGATTAGAGAAAATACAACAGCCAACGCAGATTGTCCGGATAAATCAAACATAGATCATGCTAGTGACATGCCAGGGCTAACCCAAAAGAGAATGGAGGATACCAAAATAGTATGGCCAGTTAATCTAAGTGTCAAGACAGAGGAAGTTTGAATATACATATCTTCCACATTAGAAAGTTAACCAAAGTATGTTTTGTACACAGCTCTATCTCTATCTCTATTGACATCTAGGATTGTTGTTTCCTTTCCTATAAAGCTTACATGACGGGTGTTGTCGTTTGTTACAATAAAACACAGGAAAAGAGACACCTGAAAGATAACTGACAACAGACCCAGTTTATATGCAGAACAGAAGTAGTTTCCAGAAGACTTGGGGTAACCCTGCTAACTAGGTAGACATGTTGTTAGGCGCAATGGTTCATTACATTTCTTCACATGTATTTTGAAGGCACAAATAAAGAGTTAAAAACCTAGAGAAATATTTCCAGAGGTCAATAACGTATCCATGCATTGAACTATGGCCTATGGGATAAGGCAAAGGTAAAAACCCGTCATACAAAATGTTTCACAATAAATTGCTTTTCATCATGTTTCTATCACCGATGTGAATTCTGAGCTTTATCGCACACATCATGCAACATATATCAGTAGCTTAATGCATATACAGAAAGCACATCATGGAACCGATTTCACAGGACATATATCCTCACTCTTATCAACAACAAATCAACATTCCTACAGATTAAGAAGCACCTATGCACCTAGTGATCTCAAGCAAATGTTTTCAGTCACTAAGCTTAGCATAGACTGAAGAGTGGTATTCTCTATTCAATTGACAACATCCTAGCGAGTAACAGCCCCCAAATTAAGCACTAAGTTTAACTTAGCCAACTCTGCAAATCAAAAAGTGTCGACACCCGGTAAACCGAAGCGCTAACTAACATAACATCTCATGGTTATGCACACAGGAGACACAAAGCAGCCGAGATCGATCGGGAAGCTCACCTGACACACCAGCCCTGCAAGGAGCAATTGCCACTTCTCGAACAGGAGCTGCAGCTCCGCTGTCGTCTCGGCGCACACCGTCCTCCACAGCTGTCCAGACGCAGACACCAATCAGAAAAACTTTAACAGGCATACACATGAAGCACCCGAAGATGAGCACAGCGAATCGAGACCACCTTGGTAGACTCCCGCGCGACGTACATCGTTGTGGAAGCAGCTCCCAGTCCCGGCCCTAGTCCTCCAGCAGTCTCCACTACTTCCCGATCGGGTCACACCATGCTACGATCCGCACATCACTGCGGGGATCGCGGCATCCCGCGCCGAAATTCCCCGCTTCGTAACCGCCGCCGCGGCGGCCGGGTGGACGACGACCCTCCCGAGGCAGCTCAACTCTCGGGCCTCAGCGAGGGAGAGGGGACGGGACGGGCGCAAATGCGATCTGCGGAGAAGAGACGACTGGGGGATGGGTGGTCCGTGGTCGCAGGCCGTCGCTTGGGGAGTCTTGGGGAGTCACGATTCTCTCGGCGACGGCGGCGACGGTTTGAATCGGGGAGGGTGGGTTCGGGTTCGGGAGAAAAGAAAGAAGGAGCCGAAGGGTGTGGGTGTTTTCGTAAAAAGCCGTGGGTTCGCTCAGCGCCTCAGCCGGCCAGTTCGATCGGGGCGGTTGGGTTGCTCTCAGCCGCGTTGATTCCGAGGGAAGGGGAGGAGCAGGAGGAGGAGCCGGTGGACTGGGCGATCTGCCGTGCTGTGGCCTCCATGTGCGCCCATCGCTACCCTTTTTATGCATCTGGCAGCCGCGTTGGCTGATCTATGATCCCTCCCCTTTTTGTTTGTTCGGCAGATCGTAGCCTTCATTCATCCAGTCCATCATGACTGATGAGAGCAAAAAAAAATAAAAATGCACTTGCTGTTTGTGCAAAAAAAAAATGCCAGAGATTGGGGGCCAAAGCTAGTTGTACGGTAACCAGCGTCGACAGCGTACAGGCTCGGGACCCGCAGTCTTCCAGAACACCCGATGTTGACATGTACAGCTCGGAAAGGCAAAAAAAGATGTGGCCATGTAGACATTTGTTTTCCCTCAAGTCTTTGTTTAGTTTTCAAGCTTTGATATGAAAAGGTGGTAAAATACACTGTACCAACACTGTAGCATTTCATTTGTATTTATAGATAATTGTCCAAACATTGACTAATTAGACTCAAAACGTTCGTCTCGCAAAGTACAACCAAACTATGTAATTAGTTTTTAATTTCATCTATATTTAGTACTCCATACATGTGCCGATATTTTAATGTGATGGAGAATCTTCTTTTTGAATTTTAAAGGAACTAAACACAGCCTTTACCCCCTTTTTTATATTGCTACACTCGTATACTTTCTTGGTGGTAACTTCTACAATGTGCGGCATCTCCCATCTTGCATTATGGTGTTATAAAGTCTTCTTTAATCTTCATCCCTCCATACACTAATCAAAGCATACGACCGCACGGTACCATGAAAAGCCCACAGAAAAACAAAAAAAACTCACGGAGATTGTTCAAACCCCAAACGTTGTCCGTTCCAACTTCTGAAGGCAAATGTGAATTCTTCTTCTCTGCGTGTATAGTTTGAGTCGAAAACGAGATACGGAGTAAACAATATAAGGGGTGGCAGTGTCACCATCCTTCTACAAGCTAAGATAAATATAAGCTTTGCAAATCCCATCAACGTCGCCTAGAAACCTTGTCATCAAGTGCACAAAGCACACGCGTTTTATCCGCGGAACGCAACCGTCACGCTGATGATGCAGAAGGGCATTTTCCGGGAAAACATTGAACTCTTCAACACGAAAACATTGAACTCTGATGATGCAGAAGAGGGAGATGAGCTTGACTCCTATGCAAGCATCAAGCTGGACACAAAAGCCTAGGTAGTCGTGGGTCCAAAAAATAAATGTTGTGAGGAGAAATAGGAAAGAGAAATTTTTTATAGCTAAGTAAAAGATAAGTTATTGTACAACTTAACTCTAATAGCTTAACTTATAACTAAATACTTAGCTCTTATTATTGAACTTGCTCGGAGTGCCGAGTAGTACGAGTACTTATTTAATACGGGCGTGACGCGCGCCCATGTGTGCCGGCACTGATTTCGCGGTGCAGGGCTCGCAAGTCTACACATGGCGACGGCATGAGCGACGGGAGGCTGGGCGACAGTGTCGTGCGCGTCCGTCGTGCGTGCGCGCGGCCGGCAGCGGTGGGGGCTGATGAGTACTGTACTAGGGAAGCTTTGGCTTGCGGTCGCAGACAAGCGGCCGAGAACGGACAAGCAGGCGGCGCAACAAGCCAAGCCACCGGACCCGGCCGGACGTCGTGGCGTTGCCTGGCTAGATAGATAGGTGCGCATACCCAGTCTTTCCGTCATTCGAAATCCGGCCGGTGCTTTCAGGTGGGGAAGGCGAGAGAACACCGACGTGCAGCTGTGCTGATGCTCTCTCCATCGCAAATCGCAATGGCAACTTTCTGCTAGTTTCAGGATAAATAAAGGTCCACACCAGTACGCTAACGCGAGGAATCCAAAGGTCATTTTCACATTTTCATTTAAGGCCAATTGAACTCGCACGTCCCTCACATGCTTAGCGTTAGTTAAAATCAATCATTCCCAGGGCCCAAATCTATTCCTAATCCTAACAAATACAGATGCGGTAAGGATGGGCTGCGAGAAATATTAGTCTCATTCATAGCTTCAGCAAGCTAATCACCAAGTGCTTGGCCAATAGGTTGGCCCGTTTGCTTGACACCTTGGTTCTATCCAACCAGTGTGCTTTCATCAAGGGACGATGTATCCATGATAACTTCCGATCTATGAGGCTGGCCTGCAAAGAACTACACAGAAGAAAAACTCCGTGTACGTTGTGCCTGGGGGGTCGATGGCGCCGGCATGTCGCGGAGCAGCATCGCGGCTGCTACAACATTCTGGCTGACGCGGTTGAAGACTCGGGGTTCAACGTT